>QJPP01004478.1:0-163258 GCA_003996215.1 Jaltomata sinuosa
GTAAAGAGATTAAAACTGGGAAACTTGATTAACGACAAGGATTCGAGACTACCAACTCTCGTCTTAATGATTAATGCCGTAACTGGATTAATCTACTTGATGTTTAGGATTGAAAGCTAAAAAGCACATCTTTTCAAGGTCGAGATAATAGAAAAGGAAATTTGTTTATTTGGTCGAGAGACGTTTAGACGATACCATTGACGCACTCACATCGTGACACGCATATAGAAAGAACCCTGTAACGCCTAGATTCGATTGTTACAAATGCCATGGTGAACACGTCCCTAGTTCGCATTCTATCATATTGATCAAAACTCACACGTTTATTACTTGTTTTGTTTACGATTTGTTTACACAAACCCCCCCTTTTTACCTGAAACTATTGACCATCAGTCACATACTTCATTAAAGGCTTAATCTTCACCATATTCTCTGTGGGATTCGACCCCAACCTTGTTGGGTTCTTTACTTGACTACGACCGCTTACGCTTCGTTAATTTGAGGTGTAGTTTGGGCGTTATCAAAAAGTGGCGCCGTTGCCGGGGATAACGCCCAAACTACACCTCAAATTAACGAAGCGTAAGCGGTCGTAGTCAAATATAGAACCCAACTAGGTTGGGGTCGAATCCCACAGAGAATATGGTGAGAATTAAGTCTTTAGTGAATTAAGTGACTAGTCGTCAATAGTTTCCGGTAAATAAAGGGGGGGTTTTGTGTAAACAATGCGTAAACAAAACGAACAATTAACGTATGAATGATAATCAATAATAGAATGAACTAGGGAAGTGATTACCATGGTGTTGGTAACAATGTCGATCCTAGGCTTAATCGGGTTCTTTTTATATGCGTGTCACGATGTGATTGAAGCAATGGTATCGTCTAAACGTCTCTCGACCAAATAAACAAATTTCCTTTTCTATTCTCTCGACCTCGAAAAGATGTGCTTTTTAGCTTTCAATCCTAACATCAAGTCGCTTAATCCAGTTACGGCATTAATCATTAGACGAGAGTTAGTAGTCTCGAATCCTTGTTGTTAATCAAGTTTTCCCGGTTTTAATCTCTTTACTCAAGCAAATTTAAACCTAGGCATGTTCTAATGTTTGCAACCACTAGAAAACGTTAAATAATGAATGATTAACAACGTGACAACATATATATTGAACCCGTCGCTACCCGAAATTTATAATGCTACTTTTGCCATGGCTCCCACAACCCTAGTTGTGGGAGTTTAGTTAATCATGCTATAAAGAAAAGAGAAGAGAATTGTATTCATAATAAAGAGAAGGGATTCTTACAATAGAATGAGAACAATCTTCAATAATCCAAGAACACGAAAAACCAAGATCCCAAGAACAATTCAAGAACACGAATTCAAGAAGAGAAAAACGTGTTTCTTGCTCTCAAAATTTTGCTCAAATCTCTCCTAAAATTATTGTAAAAACGTGATTTGCATAATGAATAAAATAAACCTAACATAGGGTATTTATAGGAATCCGAGAAACCAAATCCCAAACGCATTAGGAATCCGAGAAACCAAATCCCAAACGCATTAGGAATCCGAGAAACCAAATCCCAAACACGGTAGGAATCCTAATCGCGGGCTGCCTTGGTGCGACACTGCTTTGGTGTGACGGTTAATCGCGGGCTGCCTTGGTGCGACACTGCTTTGGTGTGACGGTTTGGGTGACGGACCGTCACCACCTTGTTGGCTTGGGCTTCTTTTTGATAACGCCCAAACTACACCTCAAATTAACGAAGCGTAAGCGGTCGTAGTCAAATATAGAACCCAACTAGGTTGGGGTCGAATCCCACAAAGAATATGGTGAGAATTAAGTCTTTAGTGAATTAAGTGACTAGTCGTCAATAGTTTCCGGTAAAAAAGGGGGGGGGGGTTTGTGTGATCAAATTGTAAACAAAACAAGCAATAATGTATGAGAAATAATCAGTAGGAGAATGAACTAGGGAAGTGTTTACCATGGCGTTGGTAACAATGTCGATTCTAGGCTTAATCGGGTTCTTTTTATATGTGTGTCACGATGTGATTGAATTAATGGTATCGTCTAAACGTTTCTCAACCAAATAGACGAATTTACTTTTCAATTCTCTCGAACTTGAAAAGGTGTGCTTTTAGATTTCAATCCTAAACATTAAGTAGATTAATCTAGTTACAGCATTAATCATAAGACGAGAGTTGGTAGTCTCGAATCCTCGTCGTTAATCAAGTTTCCCAGTTTTAATCTCTTTACTCAAGCAAATTAAACCTAGGCATGTTCTAATGTTTGCAACCACTAGAAAACGTTACACAATGTATGATTAACAACGTGACAACATATATATTGAACCCGACGCTACCCGAAATCTATCTTGCTACGTTTGCCATGGCTCCCACAACCCTAGTTGTGGGAGTTTTAGTTACTCATGCTCGAAGAAGAAAAGAAGAAATTCATAATAAAGGAAAGAAAGTTCTTACAATATTGATGAAAACCAATCTTTAATAATTCACGAACAAGAAAACCCAAGAACTCAAAAACAAGATTGAGGAGAAGGAAACCGTGTGTAGCGCGTTTCCTCTCTCAAGACTCGCTCGAAACTCTCTTAAAAATATTTAATAATGTGTGTAAAACTATTGGAAAAACGTGACTTGCATAATGAATAAAATAAACATAACATAGGGTATTTATAGGAGTCTAGGAAACACAATCCCAAACGCATTAGGAATCCGAGAAACCAAATCCCAAACGCATTAGGAATCCGAGAAACCAAATCCCAAACGCATTAGGAATCCGAGAAACCAAATCCCAAACGCATTAGGAATCCGAGAAACCAAATCCCAAACGCATTAGGAATCCGAGAAACCAAATCCCAAACACGGTAGGAATCCTAATCGCGGGCTGCCTTGGTGCGACACTGCTTTGGTGTGACGGTTAATCGCGGGCTGCCTTGGTGCGACACTGCTTTGGTGTGACGGTTAATCGCGGGCTGCCTTGGTGCGACACTGCTTTGGTGTGACGGTTTGGGTGACGGACCGTCACCACCTTGTTGGCTTGGGCTTGACGGTCCGTCACGAGCTTGACGGTCCGTCCCTCTTATCCAGAATGCTCTTTTTGCTCGTATTTCCTTCCGTTTCCATGTTTGTCCCTATTTCCTGAAAACATAACATAAAACCATCAAAAACGACAATGGTTGCTTGAAAACGCACGATTGTTCTTAGTTAAAAGGAGTCGAAAGTGCCGTAAAATGGCGGCACATCAACACCCTCAACTTAAAACGTTCGCTTGTCCTCAAGCAACATGACACAAAAACAATAAAACGACTCAACTAAGAAAACAAACTCGTGTCTCTAGCAACTCATGGTCATTCAACATCTTATTCCATTTTAAATCAAGCTCCCTCGTAGCCCACAAATGTATGAAATACTAACTTGCAAGGATCCAAACATGTCATTCCGATATGATAGAACATTCTACATACACACGCGCAGCTATCCTAACAATCAATAGACAATACAGAAATCTTGGTGCCCTCACCACAAAGAAATCCCACACACACGATTTGGGACTAGGTAAGCGCTCACACTTACAAACGATTTCAAACAATGCACATGCGATACCATAGGCTTGCCCTTACTATTCTATTTCAGTTCTTCAGAAAGCCGGTCAAGATCACTACAGGACTTGTTTTGGCTTGTAATGAGGCTTCAGGTGCAGGTAGGATACATTTAGGGGTTAGTGACTAAGCCCTCCTTGGAACCATTGACATCATATTACCACAAAACTTTACTTTGTCCATCCTTATTTTTTTATTTCCTCGTTTCTAGCTACAGATGCGGCCTCTTTATTTTGACAATTCTTTTTATTTCTTTTTTCGATCTTTCTTTCATTTTTTTTTTCTTAGGCACACACCCGCATTTTCACTCTACTCACAACCAATCTCTTCCGTCCTCTTTTTCTTATCATTCACCTCTATAGTAGCCACCCTCAACTTAGGCTGATTGCCTGAGTTGAGGTGCACGATGTCCTAGGGAGGACCTGGGCTAAAACAGGGTTTACCTCTATAGTAGCCACCCTCAACTTAGGCTGATTGCCTAGGTTGAGGTGCACGATGTCCAAGGAAGGACCAGGGCCAAAATAGGGATTCAAAGTTAAACAGGAACTGTGACAGGTTATTGAAAGAACAAGGTCAATTATGGCTCAAACAGGGATCAAAGGGACTATTTGCATTTGGACGGTCTTATAGGTTAAGTGGACTGCACACAAAAAGGGCCTGTGATCCTTTCCTAAGCAACCAACTTCAAACTTAACAAAATAGACCAGGCAAGTTCTAGATGCGCACAGAGTAAGAATTTATAACAATAATCTCACACACACTTGGCACCAAGAAACTATATCACTACCAACTATCAAACAACCGCTCGGCTTAAGCATACTCATTCTAATCATAATCACACAATGACATTCAAGGATCCAGATAGTCAATCGTTTCAACATAAGTATAAAACCAGAAATTTTTTAAAGGGGCCTCGTTTTTAGTCAAGAAAAACGCCATGCTCATCACTATAGACACTAAAAAAAAATTAAAATAACAACCTAAACATGTCGGTTCTACTAGATAGCACACCGGAGGGAAAAGAAACACGGCAACAAAAACCCTCGGTGGTGACTCACAGGTTTTCCCACGAATTAATTAGACTATAATACAACAACAATTTATGGGTTGCCTCCCATACAGCGCCTGATTTAACGTCGCGGCACGACGCGGGTGTCTTGATTACTCAGACTTCATCAAGATACCCCAGACTTAATAAACAACCGTATGCACAACTATGTACCCTATAATAAGACAAAAACAACAAATAAAAGTAAAAGCAGGAAATTATGACTAAGAGTCAAATAAACACACCTGGACTTAACAAACAACCGTATTCCCCGGCAACGGTGCCACTTTTTGATAACGCCCAAACTACACCTCTAATTAAAGAAGCGTAAGCGGTCGTAGTCAAATATAGAACCCAACTAGGTTAGGTTGGGGTCGAATCCCACAGGGAATATGGTGAGAATTAAGTCGTTAGTGAATGAGATAACTAATAGTCAATAGTTTCCGGAAAAGGGGGGGGGGGGTTTGTGTAATCAAATTGTAAACAAAACAAGCAATAATGTATGAGAAATAATCAATAGGAGAATGAACTAGGGAAGTGTTTACCATGGCGTTGGTAACAATGTCGATCCTAGGCTTAATCGGGTTCTTTTTATATGCGTGTCACGATGTGATTGAATTAATGGTATCGTCTAAACGTCTCTCACCAAATAGACGAATTTCCTTTTTATCTTCTCTCGATCTCAAAAAGGTGTGCTTTTAGATTTTAATCCTAAACATCAAGTAGATTAATCTAGTTACAGCATTAATCATAAGACGAGAGTTGGTAGTCTCGAATCCTCGTCGTTAATCAAGTTTCCCGGTTTTAATCTCTTTACTCAAGCAAATTAAACCTAGGCATGTTCTAATGTTTGCAACCACTAGAAAACGTTACACAATGTATGATTAACAACGTGACAACATCTATATTGAACCCGACGCTACCCGAAATCTATCTTGCTACATTTGCCATGGCTCCCACAACCCTAGTTGTGGGAGTTTAGTTAATCATGCTATAAAGAAAAGAGAAGAGAATTGTATTCATAATAAAGAGAAGGGATTCTTACAATATAATGAGAACAATCTTCAATAATCCAAGAACACAAAAAACCAAGATCCCAAGAACAATTCAAGAACACGAATTCAAGAAGAGAAAAACGTGTTTCTTGCTCTCAAAGTTTCGGTCAAATCTCTCCTAAAATTATTGTAAAAACGTGATTTGCATAATGAATAAAATAAACCTAACATAGGGTATTTATAGGAGTCTAGGAAACACAATCCCAAACGCATTAGGAATCCGAGAAACCAAATTCCAAACGCATTAGGAATCCGAGAAACCAAATCCCAAACGCATTAGGAATCCGAGAAACCAAATCCCAAACGCATTAGGAATCCGAGAAACCAAATCCCAAACGCATTAGGAATCCGAGAAACCAAATCCCAAACACGGTAGGAATCCTAATCGCGGGCTGCCTTGGTGCGACACTGCTTTGGTGTGACGGTTAATCGCGGGCTGCCTTGGTGCGACACTGCTTTGGTGTGACGGTTTGGGTGACGGACCGTCACCACCTTGTTGGCTTGGGCTTGACGATCCGTCACGAGCTTGACGGTTCGTCACTCTTATCCAGAATGCTCTTTTTGCTCGTATTTCCTTCCGTTTCCATGTTTGTCCCTATTTCCTGAAAACATAACATAAAACCATCAAAAACGACAATGGTTGCTTGAAAACGCACGATTGTTCTTAGTTAAAAGGAGTCGAAAGTGCCGTAAAATGGCGGCACATCAATTATCCATTTATGTGATTCTAGATTTATCTATTATGCTTTCGCTTATCTTTTGTTATGCTTGAGAATTCTATGACCAAGGGTTAGCTTGGGGAACTTGTGGTCCTAAGTCCCGTGTTACATCTAGGGGGTAACCTTGGGGCATGACAAGCTTTGTATCAGAGCCTCAGGTTCAACATTCCTAGGATATCTGAAAGCCGTATCGAGTAGAGTCTCCTTCATTTGTGTGAAGCACGCCACACATATGAGAGGGAAGCTATGAGATGTCTTAGAAAACTTCACTTCTTTCATGATCATATCGTGCGATAGAGCTTAACTCTAATGTTCCTCTAATCCTTACCTTGTATATTTCAGATCATGCCTCGATGTGCTATGCCTCACCGAACCGCTTAGAATGCCGCCCCTCTAGTTCCAGCCCCCGAGGTCACGAATGAGGAATTCAGGAATGCCATCCATTTGCTAGCCCAGACCTTAGCTTCCCAGGCCAACCAACCGACTCCTATCCCAGTTCACCCTCAAGGTGGGGTAGCGGCCCGAGTACGTAATTTTATCCAAATGAACCCACCTAAATTTTGGGTTTCAAAAGTGAGTGAAGACCCACTTAACTTTATTGATGAAGTGAAGAAGATATTTGATATTTTGCAAGTGGTTGGTGCTCATTGTGTGGAGATCGCATCCTACCAACTCAAGGATGTAGCTCATATCTGGTTTACCCAGTGGAAGGAGGCTAGAGCTAGGGACGTGGTCCCTATGACTTGGGAGTGTTTCGAGATGGCTTTCCTCGATCAGTTCTTTCCCTGGGAGTTGAGGCAAGCAAAGACTGAGGAGTTTGTAAACTTGAGACAGGGGTCAATGTCATTCCAAGAGTATAGTTTAAAGTTCACTCAGTTATCGAGGTATGCCCCTTCTATGGTAGCGGACCCGCATGACTAAATAAGTAAGTTTATCTATGGGGTTTTAGACATGGTGAAGAAGGAGTGTAGGTCTGCTATGCTGTTGAGTGATATGAATATTTCCAGACTCATGACTCATGCTCACCAGATCGAGGGGGACAAGCTTAGGGAGATGGCTAGGGAGAACAAGAGAGTTAGATCTGAGAATTCAGGTTTTGGCCATCAGAGGTCCAGTGGAAGGCACCGCTCCTCGTTTCAGAAAAAGTCATCAGGACCTATTCATTCTTCTGCTAGTGCTCCTACCCAGGCCCCGAGGCCTCGTCATAATCAGAGTGGTAGAGGATCTAGTTCTCATTCACAGTCTCAAGGGAGTGTTACTAGAGGACCATCCCATCCCATTTGCAACAAGTGTAGGAAGAATCACCCGGGAGAGTGTCGCGTAGGCATGAGAGCATGCTTTAGGTGTGGACAGTCTGGACACATGGTTATAGATTGCCCTTCAGCTAAGAAGGGGCAGGGTGGTAGTAGGGCTCAGTCTGCTCCAGCAGCCCCAGGTGGTCGACCAGCCCAGCAGCCCCAGGTGGTCGACCAGCCCAGCAGGTCACAACTTCTAGTTCAGGTGGTCAGCTCCAAAACTATCTTTATGCTATGTCCTCTTGTCAGGACCAGAAGGGTTCCCCGGATGTTGTCACTGGTATGTTGAAAGTCTTCTCTTTCGATGTGTATGCTTTGTTGGACCCCGGTGCCTCTTTATCTTTTTTGACTCCTTATGTAGCATACAAATTTGAAATTTGTCCTGAATTGCTTTTAGAACCCTTTTGTGTTTCTACCCCTGTTGGTGAGTCAGTCTTAGCCTAAAGAATCTACCAAAATTTCCCTATCTTGGTCCTTCATAGAGTCACTTTAGCGGATTTAGTAGAGTTGGAGATGACAGATTTTGATGTTATTCTTGGTAGGGATTAGCTATATGATTGTTATGCTTCTATTGATTGTCGTACTCGGGTTGTCAGTTTTAACTTTCCAAATGAACTCGTTTTAGAATGGCAAGGTAGTCCCCCTTCCTTAAAAGGTCATTTCATATCTTATCTTAAGGCTAGGAAGATGATTTCAAAGGGGTATGTTTATCACATAGTGCGAGTTATGGACACGGAGTCCGAAACCCTATCCCTTCAGCCTATTCCTATTGTGAATGAGTTTCCAAAAATATTTCTCGGGGATTTTCCCGGAGTCCCTCCCGAGTGGGAGATCGAATTTGGATAGATCTTCTTCTAGATATGAATCCTATATGTATTCCTCCCTATTGAATGTCTCCTGCAGAGCTTAAGGAGTTAAAGAATCAGTTGAAGGATCTTCTTGATAAAGGTTTCATCAGGCCTAGCATTTCTCTATGGGGTGCCCCAATTTTATCTGTTCAAAAGAAAGATGGTTCTCTTAGAATGTGTATTGACTACCGTCAGTTGAACAAGGTCACAATCAAGAATAAATATCCCATTCCTAGGATTGATGACTTATTCGATCAGCTTCAGGGTGCTAGTTTCTTCTCCAAAATCGACCTTAGATCCAGTTATCATCAGCTTCATGTTAGAGAGTGTGATATTCCGAAGACATCCTTCAGAACTCGGTATGGTCATTATGAATTTGTTGTGATGTCTTTTGGTCTAATGAATGCTCCTGCAGCCTTTATGGATTTGATTAACTGTGTGTTCAAACAGTACCTGAATATGTTTGTGATTGTTTTTATTGATGATATCCTCATCTACTCTCGGAGTGAGGAGGAGAATGCGGACCATTTGAGAGTTGTGTTGCAAACTCTCAAGGACCGGCAGTTATTTGCTAAGTTTAGCAAGTGTGAGTTCTGGATGTATTCCATTGCGTTTATGGGTCATATTGTGACTAGGGATGGTATTCGAGTTGATTCTCAAAAGATCGAGGTGGTAAAGAACTGGCCTAGACCCACTTCCCCGTATGATATTAGAAGCTTTTTGGGTTTGGCTGGCTACTACAGGAGGTTTGTGGAAGAATTTTCTTCCATTGCTGCCCCTTTGACCCAATTGACTCAGAAGAAGGTAAAATTTCAGTGGTCCGACTTGTGTGAGAAGAACTTTCAGGAATTGAAGACTAGATTGACCACAGCTCCAGTGTTAGCTCTACCCGAGGGTCTAGATGATTTTGTTGTGTATTGTGATGCTTCTAGGATTGGTTTGGGTTGTGTTTTGATGCAGCATGGTAAGGTGATTGCTTATGTTTCGAGACAACTTAAGACTCATGAGAAGAACTATCCTACTCATGATCTTGAGTTGTAAGCCGTGGTCTTTGCTTTGAAGATTTGGAGACATTACTTGTATAGTATGCATGTGGATGTATTCACCAATTATAAGAGTCTTCAGTATGTGTTCACTCAGAAGGAATTGAATTTGCGACAGAGGAGATGGCTTGAACTTTTTAAGAATTATGACATGAGTGTGCTTTACCATCTGGGTAAGGCCAATGTTGTGGCAGATGCACTTAGTAGATTGTCGATGGGTAGTGTGTCTTCAGTCGAAGAAGGAAAGAAAGAACTGGTTAAGGAGGTTCATAGGCTAGCTCGGTTGGGATTTTGCCTTATGGACTCGACGGAAGGTGTTGTTATTGTTCATAATGGTTCCGAATCATCCTTGGTAGCAGAAGTGAAGTCAAGGAAAGACAGTGATCCCATTTTACTTCAGCTTAAGGGTGCAGTTCATCAACAAATGGTTGAGGTGTTCTCCCAAGGGGGAGATGGTGTACTTCGTTATCAGGGTCGACTGTGTGTGCCAGATGTAGATGGGTTGACACAGCAGATTCTGAATGAGGCTCATAGTTCCAGATATTCCATCCACCCCGGTGCCACCAAGATTTACCGTGATCTACGAGAAGACTATTGGTAGAATGGTATGAAGAGGGACATAGCCGGTTTTGTGGCTAAGTGTCCTAACTGTTAGCAAGTGAAGGTAGAGCACCAACAATCGAGTGGCATGATTCAGGATATTGACCTTCCTACTTGGAAATAGGAAGCGATCAATATGGACTTCATTACAGGTTTGCCTCGTACTCGAAGGCAACATGATTCAATTTGGGTGATTGTCGACCGGATGACTAAATCATCCCATTTCTTGGCTGTTAAGACTATGGATTCAGCAGACGACTATGCCAGACTCTACATCCGGGAGATAGTTCAATTGCATGGTGTTCCTTTGTCCATCATTTCAGATAGGGGTACTCAGTTTACTTCTCAGTTTTGGAGATCGTTTCAGAGAGGTCTTGGTACTTAGGTGAAGCTTAGCACAACTTTTCACCCTCAGACAGATGGCCAGGCAGAGCGTACTATTCAAAATTTGGAGGATATATTGAGAGCTTGTGTGATTGATTTCAAAGGTAATTGGGATGATCACTTACCTCTTATCGAGTTTGCCTACAACAACAGCTTTCACTCTAGCATCCATAACGCTCCGTATGAGGTACTTTATGGTCGGAGATATAGATCTCTTATTGGTTGGTTTGAGGTAGGTGAGGCATCTTTGATTGGTCCAAATTCAGTGCATGAGACCATGGAGAAGGTTCACCTTATTAGAAAGAGGTTGAAGACCGCTCAGAGTCAACATAAATCATATGCGGATGTGAGGAGGAGGGAATTAGAATTTGAAGTTGATGATTGGGTTTTTCTAAAGGTGTCACCCATAAAGGGTATGATGAGATTTGGTAAGAAAGGGAAGCTTAGTCCCTGTTTTGTAGGTCCTTATCGGATTCTGAGAAAGGTTGGTAAGGTTGCTTATGAGTTAGATTTGCCATCGGATTTGGAAGCGGTTCATCCAGTTTTCCATGTTCCTTATTGAAGAAGTATGTTAGTGATTCGACCTTGATTGTCCCTTTGGAGGATATAGGTGTGAAGGGTAATCTTACTTATGAGGAGGTCCCCGAAGAAATCCTTGATCATCAGATTCGGAGGTTGAGGAACAAAGAAGTTGCTTCGGTAAAAGTTCTTTGGAGAAATCAGCTTGTTGAAGGAGCTACTTGGGAAGCGAAAGAGGCCAGGAAGGCCAACTATCCCCATCTCTTTCCTTCTGATTCTGTTCCATCTTGAGGTAATAGTTTCATCCTTAGTATGTTCCTCCGATCCTAGTCCATCAGTTACTCTCATGATCCTAGCATGCATTCATGTTTTCGAAGTTGATTTAACCATGTTTTAAGTTGAAAAGTTTAGTTTTCATGTTTATTCCTTGAATTCCATGTTTTGTTACTGGTTGGGCTATTTTTATCTTCAGTTTTCCCTTGATTAGTCTTCATTCAAGGATGAATGATCCCAAGGGGGAGATATTGTAACACCTCAGAAATCGAACCAACTATTTAAGTCTGAAACTCAGGAAAATTTCATGTTTACAGGAATGATGGGTCCAAACCACGAACTGTGGTTCGAACCATGGGTCATGGAATAGAACCGTGGTTCTCTTCTATTGATTCAGTCTCTGGTCTGGAACCACGAGTTGGTTCTATGGACTGTGGTTCAAACCACGGGTCCATCCTGTCGACTCGTGGAACCAGATCAGAGGCATGGCAAGTCCCTCTGAAAATGATGACTCATTTCTACGACCCCTCGTTCAAATGACAGACCGTCCTTCTAAGTCGTGGGTTGATACAGAGACCAGCTAGGTCCCCAGAAACGATGAGTCCAATTGACGACCCGTCATCCATTCTACGGGTCAGTCCTGTTGACCCGTAGATTACATTCCACAACCTGATTAGTTGTCCAAGAACCACGAGTTAGAACCACGGGTCGTGGTTCAAATGACGACCTGTAGAACCTACCCGTGATTCCCGAAGCTGACCTATTTTCCAGATTTTTCTTAATTAAATCCCAGAGGTATTTTAGTCATTACCCACCCTTTTAACTCCTAAATGATGTCATTTTGGCTATTTCTAGAAGGGTTTTCACCCTCATTAGCCTAAGTCCCTTCTCATTACCTCATTCATCTCCGAAAAAGGAAAAGAACTCTGTCAAGCTCTAGGTCTCAAGCTCCAAGTTCAAGTCTCCTAAGTCTTTTCAATTCAAGTGGGTTAGCTTCAATCAAGGTATGTGTGTATTCAACAATGGGTTCTTTTTACCCTTGTGCCCAAAACCCCAAATTTCAAATTTCATGAACTTTCAAATTAGGGTTTTTACAATTCTTATGGGTTTTGCTATAAATTACCTTCTCATAATTTTATTATGAAATTTCATTAAATTACATGATTTTGCATGGGTTTTTACATATGAACTCCTATTTCATGAATTGAAGGTTAATTATAGTGAATCCTACATGCATGAAGTGATTTAAGAAATTGAGGAAAATGATGGCATGATTTCATGAATTTCAAGCAAGTGCATGCCTAGTTCTTATATTTTATGAAAGTATACGTTATTATGAAATTGAACTAAGGCCATGCAAGTTTTCAAGTTATGAATTATTATGCAATGCAAGACACCCGATGTTCCATCAATGCTCATGAATCAATTTCTAAATTATAATTCATGAGTAGTATGACGATCCGAGGTATGAACACGTTATGAACAAGTTTGGCATCAGATATGTCACATGTATATAAGCTCATGTTATATGTTTTGGGAGTAGTATTTAGCACCGAAAGATGAGAGTTCAGATAACCCAAGTCCAAAATTAAGTTGCCACCGTAGGTTTCCCTCGGTTGCTTATTATGACAGGATCCTGGTACGACATGGTTCTAACCTTGGCCGGTTAGGACAACCCTTTTCAGTGGGGGTACATGACACTGGACTCCATGTAGCTCAGCATGGTTTATGTCGGTTAAGAGAAACTCCCATATGATCATTTTCAAACTATGAAGTTATGTAATTCTATACTTTGAACTTAAGTTTTCTTTCATGTCTTATGTTTCTTATCTTAGTACTGATTCATGTCCCTTCTTTATGTAACAAGTCATTTTAAGTATGTTTTAACGGTTTTTACCATGTTTATGCATCGCTTTCATACTCGGTACATCCTATAGTACTGACACATATCTTGCACTGCATCCTTTGATGATGTAGATTCAGGTGTTCCTCCTCAGACCTGTGGCTAGAGCTTCCAGGCCACCTTCTGTCAGCTGTTGGTGAGTCCTCTTAGATCGAGGACTAGTTATGTTCTTAGTCAGTGTTAGCTATTGTATTTTTTGCACTTCGAGTTAGCTAGTTTATGTCATGAGTAGACGCTTTTCAGACACAGATAACTTTTGAGACTCTTTCTGGATTTTGTATTCCTATTTGACTTGATTATCCATTTATGTGATTCCAGATTTATCTGTTATGCTTCCGCTTATCTTTTGTTATGCTTGAGAATGCTATGACCAAGGGTTAGCTTGGGGCACTTGTGGTCCCAAGTCCCGTGTTATGTCTAGGGGGTAACCTCAGGGCGTGACAGTTTTGTGATATGCGATGAGGCATGCGACACGCACAATGCCTTGTGCGTTTCGCACCTCCATCACACATCACGGCCAGTTCTGGCAGCGTCACTGGAAGCTTGTGCGACGGGACGTGCGACACGCACTTCCTCTTATGTGTTTTGCACATCGTCCCGTCGTATCTGAAACAATGTAATTTTTCTGAACCTTTACTTCCTTTCTGAAGCAGTGCTTTTGGCTATAAATATTTAATTCTTCCTCAGATATGAAAACACGAATTTAAGTACTATTTGAGTACAAGAAACATATGTATATATTTCTACATTTCTTCTAATTCAAGTGTGATTTACTATCGTTGAGTGGTTCGCCGATCAGTAGAGTTTGAGGTACCGCTAGAATGCTAATCGTTCTATCTTGGGAGGATATATTCCATCAACCTCGGGTGCTTGAGGGGAATAATTTTTTTAAGGACACACTGTGTATTCAGTGGGCTCGATTTCTTCTTCATCTCTTTTCTACAACTATTTTTCGTAAATAGTTTGATTCCTTGTTTCTACTTACTTTGTTTAAGTATAGATTTTATTTATCACCCAAATAACACCATTCACCACTCTCTCTTCCACCCTCTTCTTCTTTCATTTTTTTTAATTCTTCTTATTCATAATTAATATCCAATTCCCAGATATAATTAAGTATTGATGTATTTGATAAATTAATATTGATAAACATTTTTTTTGGTTAAAGTAATTAAAATGCCCTTAGAATTGACTACTAGAAATAAGTTTATTATTCAACATTTTAAATAATCTCAAATTAATTAAAAAACGTACATAGCCTATGAGAAAAGTAAACCACCCTCTATAGCCTACCAGAAAAGTAAGCTTTTCTTTCCTCTTATAATATATGTCCTTTTTTTTGTATCATCAAATTTCATTTTTTTCCTTACATTTCGAAATTCAAATGTTATTACACATTTTTAACACTAATTTAGTGTACGTTCGTTGCACCTGTGCATCAAATAAATAAATATAAAATGTATACAAAAATGTTAAAAAATAGCAATTAATGATTTAACGTTAATCAAAATACAATTTTTTTTCTTTGATTTATACTCAAATGTATATATAATATATATATTGATAATATTATTTAAAGTCCAAGAATTTAAATTCATGCTCAATCCAAGTTGATTTAATTTTCTTGTGTCATTGAAAATATTTCTCAAAGCACTTACTTAGAATTCAAACAAATTAATGCTCACTTTTTAAACTAATTTTAGGCTCAGAAAAAAATTTATAGACATGGACGACGGTGATAGGGAATGTGAAAGTAGCATATGTATTATGTTTGTCGCATATTTAAGTTAAATATGATTCATTATTAGTAGTCAATAATAATAGTAACCATAGGCTATAACACCATCACGAATTCGAATTCAACAAATAAATTTAATTAAAGATTCAATAATAATACGAGTGAATAATATACCAAAATATAGTTAAATAACATAATCAAAACTAAGACACAATTAAATAAAAAATAAAAAAAGGAAAAGAAATAAACCTTTGATTTTTTTGGCTACTTCATTCGACTGTAATATGCTTATTCTGTCCAATTTTTAAATCTGAATTTTTCAACTGAAAGAGAATCAAGAAAAATTATCGAAAGAGGTGAATTCATTGTCAATTATTGATTATACATAATTCATATATAATATTTAAAATTATTAGCTATAATAAATAAAGAAAAGCGGGAAGGATGATGATGATGAATGTCAAAAGACGACTTGAACCAAAACCAAAATATAAGAAAAAAAGTAAAAGTAGAAGAAGCTACAAGTAAAATAAACAACATTAGAATTTAAAAAAATGTAACAATTTAGTAGAAATTAAATGTCAATTGACTTACATATGATTGATTAAGAAAAAATATTGAGAGAATAATCTCCCCTAAATAAAATTAGGGAAAACTACACAAAATAGACTTAATTGTGAAACTATTTACCCATAATAGACCCAACCTAAAGTATTTACCCTTAATGGACCTTCAACCCAAAGTAATTACCCTTAGAGCTCTCCCCCTCAATTGCATGTTATTCTCCTTCTTTTTTTTCCTCTTATTTTAACTTAGCATTTAATGTTTATTCTTTTATCTGTTAATTTATTTTTTTGCATTTATTGCTTTAATTTTTTTCTCATTTATTATCTTTATCTTTTTATCTCCTTATGTTCTTTACTTAAGATATCATTTGATAATATTTTAATTATTTATTTTCTTCTTTTTAATTTATTTTCTTTTCTTTTTTGTCCCTTTTTGTCTTATTTTTTTTTGTTAGTTTATCTTCTTTTTAATTTTTTTAAATCTTTTTCTTTGTTTTAAGGAGAAACAACTAAATATTACATAACTAGTCTTAAATTAATAAAAATAAAGAAAAAATAAATAATTAGATTAAAAGAATAAATAATTTAGAAAAATTAAAAGTTACTAGTTTATTTATTAAAATTTAAATTAATAAAAAATTTTGTTATTATAATTATTTTCACTTTTTATATTTTTTCCTTTTAGAAAAATAAGAAATAAAAATATGAATCAACTATTTTTTTATATTAATGATAAAAAATAACTAGATAACAATATGAAATAATTAAGACAAATACTAAAATCCACTAGCTTATTCATTAAAACTAAATTAATGAAAATATTTTTTTTTTACTTTTGCAAATAAAAATAAAACTTTAAAATATGACTTTATTTTTGTAATTAGTTTTATAAAAATTACTCGTAACTTGCTAAAATTGATATATAAATTAAAATATCAAAATTAAGCATAAATTTTGTTATACTTTGTCAGTATATGATATGTACCACGTGGGTATCATAGAGGACTGAAAAATGCCAAAAGTTGGCCTGAATGATATCATACCGGTATATAGATATACTATGATGATATCACGAAGGACTGAGAAATGTCTCTTAAGAACTGAAATATATCTCTATGAAACCATGCCAGTATATATAGATATATTAAAATGGTATCATGAATTATTGAGTAATCTCATCGAAGGGCTGAAGCAAATCTCAATGAAAACAATACTCAATTACTCTTTGATACCATCAGAGTATAATATACTCTGATGATATCAAGGAGAAAGAAGCAATCCTTCAATGAAGACACTGCTCAGTTACTCCTTAATACCATCAGAGTATATTCATATATAGTAATATACTGTGATGGTATCAAAGAGGAAGAAACAGTCCTTCAGTGAAAATACTGCTCAGTTACTCTTTGATACCATCAAAGTATATTATACTTTGATGGTATCAAGGAAGAAGAAGCAATCTTTCAAATATCCTTTGATGGTATCAAGGAGGAAGAAGCAATCTTTCAATGAAGACACTGCTCAATTACTTCTTAATACCATCATAGTATATGAATATACTACGATGGTATCAAAGAGGAAGAAACACTCATTCAGTGAAAACACTGCTCAGTTACTCTTTGATACCATCAGAGTATATTATACTTTAATGGTATCAAGGAGTAAAAAATAGTCCTTCAGAGAAAACACTACTCAGTTACTCTTTGATACCATCAAAGTATATTATACTTTGATAATATCAAGGAGGAAGAAGCAATCCTTCAATGAAGACACTGCTCAGTTACTCCTTGATACGACCAGAGTATATTCATATATTGTGATGATATCAAAGAGAAAAAAGTAATCCTTCAGTGAAAACACTACTCAGTTACTCTTTGATACCATCATAGTATATTATACTTTGATGGTATCAAGGAAGAAGAAGCAGTCCTTCAATGAAGACACTGCTCAGTTGCTGCTTGATACCACCAGAATATATTCATATCTGTAATATATTGTGATGATATCAAAGAGAAAAATGTAGTCTTTCGGTGAAAACACTGCTCAGTTACTCTTTGATACCTTCAGAGTATATTATATTGTGATGATATCAAAGAGGAATAAACAATCCTTTAGTGAAAACACTGCTCAGTTACTCTTTAATACCATCAGAGTATATTATACTTTGATGGTATCAAAGAGGAAGAAATAATCTTCAATGAAGATAATATATTGTGATGGTATCATAGAGGACTGAAGTAAACCTCAATGAAATCAGCGGGGAAAAAAAAGAATAACAAAGAAAAGGAGCAAAAAAGTGAATGAAATTAGATTAAGGAGAAAAAATAAATTAAATAAAATTTAGAAAGAACTAAAAAAAAAGAAATTGAAAAAAAAGGAAAAAAAAACAAAATTGAGTATGAAATAAGATTATGGTGAAAGAAATTTAAAAATAATATGATTTGATAAAAAAAACTGAAGGAAAAAGGAGAAAAAAGATAAATAGAGAAAAAAAGAAAAAAAAGTGAAGGAGAAAAGGAAAAAAAATAGAGAAATAAAAAATAAAGAAATGTTCAACATATAAATGATCTTCTTTATTATATAAATAAAAAGAATAATGAAAAAATCAAAAAGAAAATCAATAGAATTATATTATGGAGGAAAAAAGAAAAAAGAATAATTAGAAAGAGAATAAGAAATAAATAAATTGAAAAAACAAATAGAAAACAGAAAAAAATACAAAAATAAAGAAGTCAAAACTAATTATAAAAAAAATAGAAAATAACATGGTTTAGAACAAAATAAATGATTCATAAATGAGAAAATAGAAAAAAAAAACAAGAAATATAGAAAAGAAAGAAAAAAAGAAAAGGAAAAGAACCAAAAAAATGTTAAATCTTTTCCAAATTAAACAAAAAGACAAAGCAGAAAAAGACAACAAAAAAGGTGGACGCTGATGTCATCATGACGTCAGTCCAAATTTTTTATTTTTAAAAATATGTCATTTTAGAGTAAAAAAGGGGCATGAAAGTAATGTGATATTTAAGGGTAAATAGTTTTCTTTTTTGGGGTATAAGTGTTCTTTTCCCATAAAATTATTGTATAAAGGAAGGATTCTCAATTTATAGAAGTCCAAAACTTTTTCCACAAGAAAGAAATTATCTAAATATGATATATTTTTATTTTTCTTTCATAAATTATTTCAAAATAAACTAACTCATAGGAATAGAAGTTTTAGGGTATTTTTTCATACGTTTATGTTTTCTTTTTCTTCATTTAACTTTATAGACCTTTGCTTTCCTTTTATTTAAATAGATAAAATAGCCATTATTAATACGTACTCTCTTTTCGTCAATCTTTTTTAATTAAAATAATCAAATGAATTATACTTTTATAACACAAAAGAATTCAATACCTAATGAATTCTAGTGCATTAATGTTTTCTACTGTATAAATTTGGGTGTCACTTTTCTCTTTATATAATAATATAATAAAGAATAAAAATTACGAAATCTAAAATGAACTTTAAGAGTTTTATGAGGAGTTCTTACCTATTATAAATAAGTAAAATATTAATAGTTGTAATTGTAATTAATTTTAAGATCCTCAATATTAGCATAATTAAATGACAATAATCGGAGGAAAATAGTAAAAAGACAATTTTGTCTAAAAGAAAAACTTTTAATAAAGGGTAAAAGTTCAAATCACATTATAAGGTCCTTCACACTTTTAATATAATTAATTTAATCCACGTGTGTTGCATGTGTGTGTCATGTCAATATTATTAACTTGAATATTATAAATATTTGAAATTTGGTGTCTGAAATCCACATTGATGCCCTGCTAATTCGGATTCGAACCATGGGACCATCAAATAAGGTAAGATTTAATAATTAAAATTGTAATCGATTTTAAAATACTAAATGGAAAACTTACCTTAAATCATAAGCAAATTTGTCTCTTCAATCATAGATACTATCAAGATTTCATAAAAAAAAAACATGTCAATTAACAACTGTCCATCAAAAATACATGATAATTTATTATCGTAAACTTCAAGAACATACTAAATTTTTTAGAAAACTTACCTCAAATCACAATAAATTTATCCCTTTAATCATAGATACTATCAAAATTTCAATTGATAAGAAAATTCTTTACTTAAACCTGTTTTTCCACTAAAAACTTCTCAATTAGTAATTGTCTATCAAGAATACATAATAAATTATTATTGTAAACTTCAAGATCATACTAAAATCACAAAAAAAAAATCCAGTTAACAATTGTCTATCAAGAATAGATGATAATTTATTATTGTAAATATCAAGAACATATTAAAATTTTAGAAAACTTACCCAAATCACAAGCAAATTTGTGTCTCTTCAAGCATAGATACAATCAAGATTTCACAAAAAAAACTTCTCAATTAGTAATTGTCTATCAAGAATACATGACAATATATTATTGTAAACTTCAGGAACATACTAAAATGAGATAACGCATAAGTACCACCCTAAATTATAGGTGAAATCCCAGTGACACACTTTAACTATACAGGGGTCCTATTACCCCCCTAAACATTATTTTTCTGTATTTCTTTGCACTTTATATGCTGACGTGGAGTCATAACCCAATCCAATTAGTTGGGGTGATATACACGCGCTGCCACGTGTATAAATGGGTTTTTTCAATTTATTTTTTTTAATAAAAAACTTCTTCTTATTTTCTTTGCCTTGTATTTAAAATAAGTCAATACACGTAAAAAAAATTATTTCTATTTTTCTTGTATTTAAAATTTTCTAAAAGAATATATTTTTTTATATTTTTCTTTGCCTTGTATTTTAACTTTGCTCAAATACACGTAATTTTTTTATTTTCTTTTACCTTCTTTCATTTTTTTCTATTACTTTTATTTATTCTTTTTATTTTCTTTGCCTTTCGTTTGGATTTAATTCCAAATGCCTTGTAATTAAATATGTTAATTTTGAGTGAATACCAAAAAAATAAAAGAAATTAAACTTTAAAAAATACAAAAAATAAAGGTCACTTTTTAAAAGAATTATTATTTAAAAAAAATATATACGTATTTTTTTTAAATTAAGTAAAAGTGAAAAGACAAGAAATTAATGAAAGAAAAAAAGAAAATAAAAGTGAGGAGGGAAATAAATTTTACAAAGAAAGAAAGGAAAATAATTAAATATGTATAAGTTTTAATGGTAATAATTATGTGTACCAAATAATTGTAAGATGTCCAATTAAAAAAGGACATGTGTCCAATATAATCAGATTTTTTTTATGTTTTCGCCTCTCACTTGCTTTCAAGAGAGTGAACACACTCTCTGTGTCATTTCAGCACTAAAGGATGTATTTATTACACTTTAAAATAGTTTAGGGGGTAATAGGACCCCTGTATAGTTAAGGTGTGTCGCTAGGATTTCACCTATAGTTTAGGGTGGTACTTATGCATTATCTCTACTAAAATTTAGAAAACTTACCTGAAATCACAAGCAAATTTGTGTCTCTTCAAGCATAGATACTATCAAGATTTCACAAAACAATTCTCAGTTAACAATTGTCTATCAAGAATACATGATAATTTATTATTGTAAACATCAAAAACATACTAAAATTTTAAAAAACTTACCTCAAATCAGAAACAAATTTATGTCTCTTCAAGCATAGATACTATCAAGATTTCACAAAAAACATCTCAATTAGTAACTGTCTATCAAGAATACATGATAATATATTATTGTAAACTTCAAGAACATACTAAAATTTTAGAAAACTTACCTCAAATCACAAGTAAATTTGTGTCTCTTCAAACATAGATACTATCAAGATTTCACAAAAATATTTCTCAATTAGCAATTGTTATCAAAAATATATGATAATTTATTATTGTAAACTTCAAAACATACTTAAATTTTAAAATTTTTACCACAAATCACAAATAAATTTATCTCAATAATCACATATACTATTAAGATTTCAATTGATAACAAAATTATATACCTAAACTGTAATGACCGGGTCCGTCATTATAGGTAATCATTCGTGCCAATTTTTAGAGTTAGAAAACTCTGGGTTTGAGAGTTCAAAATTCTGGGCTAGGCTAGTCTCGGCCAGTTTCGGAGTGAGGTATGGTCTAGGGCAATCCGGGTAAGGATTGGGTTAGATGTCTTCATTTGAGCTAGTTTTCCTTTTAGCTAAGACATAAAGGAGTCCGGGGGACTTTTTGGAATCGAATTCGGGTAAGTAGAACTCCCAGAATCGAGGTTGACGTGACGGGGTTATTCTGGGATGTCAAAAAAATAAGTGTGTTGTAAAATGGACCAGTTTTGAAGATTTTACAACTTTCTGTCCCGTGTCAATCGCCATAGCGGTTGACACTCCGCCATAGCGACCTCCACCGTAGCGGAGAAAATACCGCTACAGCGGAGTTAACATTGGCCAGCCTCTGCCATAGCGGATGACTCCACTACAGCGGTACCGCTATAGCGGAGTGTACCTCTATAGCGGAGCGTGATAGGATTTAATGCAGAAACTTCCCCAAAATAGTTCAGTTTTTCTGCAACTCATTTTGGGAGAAGAAGGGGGCGATTTTGGGCGATTTCTACCACTTTTTCACCATTTTTCGTCCTAAAGGTAAGGATTATACTCTCCAAACTCTGTGATATCTTTCCTACGCTATAGAATTGCTAAGGGTGAGCTTGGGGAAAGGTTTGGGATAACCCAGGATTGTAGAATCCGGGGAAAAAGGGAGATTCTAGGGTGCTAGAGTTCTTGGGTGTTGTTTATAGTTAATGGGTACTGATCCCCAAGATTTAATTCTCTAAATGTATCGGTATAAATAATAATCTTAGGTGAATTTATAGCGGGAAAGACCGAGAAGGGTTGGAATGATCATGGTTTGGCCTGGGGATTAGGATTTTTGTATAATACGGGTAATTTAGGCCAGTTAATTAACTATAGTGTTTATGTGTTTGTTTCTAGACCAAGAACAAGCAAGGGATCTTGAAAAAGGGAAAGCTCCGGCACTGTAGAACTTGATTATTCGAGGTAGGTGATGGTTATTGATTCTTGTATATATTGTGTGTTTGTGTACTTATGTCTAAGTAATTGTGTGGTATGCATTGCTTAGAAAATGGTTAAGAATGTCTAAAATCATGTTTTTCAGTCTGGTGAAATGAACTAGGTGTTTTGTTTGTTGGTTTACAAGTGTTGATTATTCATTGTTGTGACTGTGGATTTGTGTGACATTCGATTGGCTCGGTTACCATGCCTTGTAGGGGATATACTGACGGTTGGCTCAGGTACCACACCTAGTATGGAATATACTAACGGTTGGCTCGGGTACCACGCCTGTTATGGGATACACTAACGGTTAGCTCGGGTACCACGCCTGGTACGGGTTTACTTTATTGTATTGTTGCATCCTTACTAATGGTTCCCTGAGTGGACCAGGTTGTGTTTATGATTTGTGGTTGTGCATTTTGGTCCTTGAGAGGCCGGGTTGTTACATTGATCTATGAGTTGGGTCTTGGTGTAGACCGGGTTGTATGTTTGACACTTAGGTGTTGCCTAGAGGGGATCTAGGGTGGGTCCAGGATATGTAACGCGGTACAATTATTGTTATTGTGACTTGTTGATCATGGTTGTGGAA
Organism: Jaltomata sinuosa; assembly: GCA_003996215.1. Classification (NCBI taxonomy): domain Eukaryota; kingdom Viridiplantae; phylum Streptophyta; class Magnoliopsida; order Solanales; family Solanaceae; genus Jaltomata; species Jaltomata sinuosa. Next base: position 23,243 of record QJPP01004478.1, read on the forward strand.
ATGGTTTACATGTGGGGATAAGTTAGGGAGAGACTTGTAGTCTAGAAATAACTGTTGACTTGTTTACGTGTTTCTGTACTCTTACTTGACTTCTGTGCTATTCATACACTGTTTATTTCAAACTGACTGATGATCATACCAGTACACGATGGTTGTGTACTGATACTGCACTTGCTTATCTTTTGTGAATACATGAAATCTTCCGGCGGTTGATGCACGACCTCACCTGTAGGCCTGACACTTCGAGATATCAAGGGTGAGCTGTTCGACCAAGCTTCCTTGATTTCTATCCATTGCGTTGTAGCCCACTTGTTTTGGGCTTAGAGTATTTCCTCATTTGGGGTTGCATCCCCGTACTCTAATTTTGATAGATATTTTTGGTACAATGACTTTCAGATTCTAGGGAGGGATTTTTCGCAGGTTATATTTTAATAGAGTTGATTTATTTATGTTGTTTTCTAGTTTACTTTTTGCACACTGGTTTTAGGTTGTTAGGCTATGCTAAGGATTGAGTTCTACTGGTTCGCTTATCCAGGGTTGGGTGGGTGCCACTCACGATGGTCTAGGTCGTGACAAATATGGTATCAGAACCCTAGGTTCATTGATCTCATCGTACCAAAACAGGTCTAGTAGAGGCTTGCAGAATAGTGCGGAGACGTCCGTACGTTTCTTCGAGAGGCTATAGGACTTTAGGAAAACTATCTCTTCTTTCTTCCATCATGCTATAACTTGATTCCAATTGGTATCTGGTGATACAAATTGGTATCTGACTCTTTCACTCTTCTGTGCGCAGATGGTTAACATAAGGAACAATGGAGCGAGACAAACGATTCCAGCAGTGGGCCAGGCTATTCGTGGTAGAGGCAGGGGAAGGGGCTGAGGATGAGGTATAGCCACACCTGCCAGGGGTGAGGCTCAAGCTACTGCAGAAGCGTGAGAGGCAACCCCTCCCCCACCTCAAGATCAGGTTGACGAAGATGTGAAAGTTGTTGTAGAGGATGAAGGGGCGCATGCGGAGGCAGAGGTGGCACCGACGGGAGGTGCAGGCCTTCCTCTATGATGCCCGAAGCATTTCCGCAGGCTTAGAACTTCTTGAGTGGTTTGGTTGGTGCTGGAGCCATAACCGCGGGCGTTGCAAATCAGGCTCTAGGCACTCAGCCAGCAGACCATACGACTTCTAGGATGGATGCAACTTCAGGCACATGTGATGTTTCTTCAGGCCTATGTTAGGCCCAGTGATGACAGGAAGTGAACATGAGATGCTGACCAAGTTTCTCAAGCTGAAACCTCCCACGTTTTAGGGTATCGATAGGGAAGATGCTTATGAATTCATACTAGATTGTTATGAGAGGCTGCACAAGCTGGGCATTGTACAATAGCATGGGGTTGGGTTCATCACATTTTATCTGCAGGGTGATGCCAAGCAGTGGTGGAGGTCTCATGTGGAGTGTCGGTCGTCTGTTTTGCCCCCACTGACTTGGGAGCAGTTTCACGCTCTCTTCTTAGAGAAATATGTACCCCGTACCTTGAGGGACAAGAAAAATGATGAATTCTTGAATTTGGAGCAGGTTAGCATGTCAGTCTCTGCTTATGAGGCAAAATTTCATGCCTTGTCCCATTTTGCTACACAGTTATTGGGTTCTGAGGAGGAGCGGGTTCGATTGTTTGTCAAGGGTTTGAATACTGAGCTTCAGGTATTGTCTGTGCACATGACTTCTTAAGGGAAAGGCTTCAATGAAGTGGCAGATTATGTAAAGAAACTTGAGGGAGTCAGGCAAGCGGGGCAGGCTAAAGTGTTAGCCAAGAAGCCCCAGAATGAGGGAAATTACAGTGGTTTGTACTCCAGGGGACAGAATCAGCAGGTATACTCAACCCGTCCTATTCATTCGGCTTCGACAGCTTCTATAGGTAGTAGTCCAGGAGCTAATCAACAGTTTTCAGCTCCTAGAGGCCAGGGAGCTTCCTACACATCTGCTAGCAGGCCTACACTTGATCGTGGTTGTTTCCATTGTGGTGATCTGGGCCACTTTAAGAGGGAATGCCCTCACAGGCAGACTGGTAATCAAGTTCAGCAGCAGTCTAAGGTTGTGGTCCAGACAGGTAGATGTGGTCATGCTAGAGGTCATCCATAGGGTGGGCGAGGTAACTTTCAGGGAGGTCGGGGAGACAGAGGGAACGACGGCACGGGCAAGGGTGTGGCGTAGCCAGCCAAGGAAGTTGCCTGGATTGATGATCGGGCTCACTGTTATGCATTTCCAGGGAGGACCAACGCTGAGTCATCAGATGCGGTAATCACAGGTACCATTCTTGTCTGTAATAAAATGGCTTTGGTACTATTTGACCCAGGTTTCATATATTCTTATGTGTCTGTGAGCTTTGCGTTGGGTCTGGACTTGATATGTGATATTCTTGATTCCCCTATCCATGTTTCTACCTCGGTGGGAGAGTCGGTGATTGTGACTCATGTTTATCATAATTATTTAGTTATTTTTGTGGGGTTGCATACTTGGGTAGATTTAGTAATTCTGGATATGGTTGACTTCAATGTTATTTTGGGCTTGACCTGGTTATCCCTGTATCATGCTCTGTTGAATTGTAACACCAAGACTGTGGCTCTAGAGATTCTGAGTAAGGATAGGCTAGAGTGGGAAGGTGTGTACAGGTCTAGGCCGGCCAAAATAATATCATTCGTTCGAGCTAGAAAGCTAGTGGGAAGAGGGTGTCTAGCCTTTCTGGCTCATCTCCGAGATAATAGTGTGGAGTCCCCTTCTATTGAGTCAGTTCCAGTCATTTCAGAGTTCCGAGAGGTGTTTCTAACAGATTTGCCTGGCATGCCTCCGGACAGGGATATCGATTTCTGTATTGACCTGGAGCTAGGCACTCGCCCAATTTCCATTCCTCCATATCAAATGGCTCCGACAGAGTTAAGAGAGCTTAAGTCTCAGCTTTAAGAACTCCTAGATAAGGGATTTATCTGTCCCAGTGCTTCGCCTTGGGGTGCTCCAATATTGTTTGTAAAGAAAAAGGATGGTAGTATGCGGATGTTCATAGATTACAGGCAGTTGAACAAGGTTACCATCCGAAATAAGTACCCTCTATCCCGTATGGATGATCTGTTTGACCAGTTACAGGGTGCGTCAGTGTTTTCAAAAATTGACTTGAGGTCAGGGTATCATCAGTTGAAAATTAGGCCCGAGGATATTCCTAAGACTACTTTTCGGACTTGGTACGGACAGTATGAGTTCTTAGTGATATCGTTTGGTTTGACCAATGCGCCAGCGACATTCATGATTTTGATGAATGGGGTGTTTAAATCGTACTTGGATTCGTTCGTTATCATTTTCATTGATGATATTTTGATCTACTCCAAGAGTAGGGAGGAGCATGCTAAACATCTCCGTATAGTGTTGGACATTTTGAGACGTCAAAAGCTTTATGCAAAGTTCTCCAAGTGTGAGTTCTGGTTGACTTCAGTAGCATTCTTGGGGCATGTAGTGTAAGAAAAGGGGGTGATGGTAAATCCCCAGAAGATTGAGGCAGTCAAGAGTTGGGTCCGGCCTAGCTCGATGACTGAGGTGAGAAGTTTTGTGGGGCTTGCAGGCTACTATCGTAGGTTCGTCAAGGATTTTGCATCCATTGCTACCCACTTGACAAGGCTGACACAGAAAGACGTACCATTTGTGTGAACGTCAAGTGCGAGGAGAGCTTCCAAAAGCTCAAGACACTTCTGTCCACAGCTCTTATTTTGTCTTTGCCGGTTGAAGGTAAGGACTTACTATTTATTGTGATGCTTTACATTCTGGTTTGGGTCTTGTATTGATGCAGGATAGGAATGTGATAGCCTATGCTTATAGGCAGTTGAAGGTGAATGAGAGAAATTATCCGACTCACGATTTGGAGTTGGCAGCGGTGGTGTTTGCACTCAAGATTTGGAGACACTACCTCTATGGTGTCAAGTGTGAGGTGTTCACTGATCATCGCAGCCTGTAACATGTTTTCACTCAGAAGGACTTGAATATGAGGCAGAGAAGGTGGATGGAGTTTTTGAAGGACTATGATGTGACTATTCAGTACCATTCGGGTAAGGCTAATGTGGTGGCAGACGCATTGAGCCGGAAAACAGTTAGCATGGGCAGTTTGGCTTATTTGGGGGTGTCCAAACGACCACTAGCAAGGGAAATTCAGGCATTGGAGTCCAAGTTCATGCACTTGGATATTTCAGAACAAAGTGGGATTTTGGAAAGTATTGAGGTCAAATCCACATTCATAGAGGAGATAAAGGCCAGTTTCAGGATTCGCAGTTGAGCAGGCTCCGGGTCAAGGTAATATCCAGAGAGTCCGAAGATGCCACGTTGGATTCTGGCGGTGTGTTAATTTTTAGAGGAAGGATTTGTGTTCCTCGGGTTGATGACATGATTCAGAAGGTGTTGGCAAAGGCTCATGGTTCGCGATATTCAATTCATCCAGGTGTAACCAAGATGTACAAAATTTTGAGGCAACTTTATTGTTGGCCTGGGATGAAAAAGGAAATAGCAGATTTTGTGTCCAGGTGTCAGAATTGCCAGCAGGTAAAGTATGAGAACCAAAGACCTGCAGGACTACTTCAAAGAATACCCATTCCAGAGTGGAAGTGGGAAAGAATAGCCATGGATTTTGTAGTAGGTCTCCCCAACACTTTGGGGAAGTATGACTCTATTTGGGTCATTGTTGAAAGGCTGACCAAGTTAGCTCATTTCATTCCAGTCAGGGTGGATTACAATTCGCAGCAATTGGCTAAGATCTATGTGAAGGAGATTGTGAGATTGCATGGAGTGCCACTATCCATCATTTCAGACAGGGGTACACAGTTTACTTCCAAATTTTGGGGTAAGTTGTATGAGGAGTTGGGCACTCAACTCACCTTTGACGTGAAGGGGTTATTCCGGGACGTCAAAAAAATAAGTGTGTTGTAAAATGGACCAATTTTGAAGATTTTACAACTTTCTGTCTAGTGTCAACTGACATAGCGGTTGACACTGGCGGTTGACACTCCGCCATAGCGACCTTCACCGTAGCGGAGAAAATACCGCTACAGCGGAGTTAACGTTGGCCAGACTCTGCCATAGTGGACGACTCCACTACAACGGTACTCCTATAGCGGAGCGGACCGCTATAGCGGAGTGTGACAGGATTTAATGCAGAAACTTCCCCAAAATAGTTCAGTTTTTCTGCAACTCATTTTGGGAGAAGAAGGGGGCGATTTTGGGCAATTTCTACCAGTTTTTCACCATTTTCATCCTTAAGGTAAGAATTCTACTCCCCAAACTCCGTGATATCTTTCCTACGCTATAGATTTGCTAGGGGTAGGTTTGGGGAAAGGTTTGGGATAACCTAGGATTGTAGAATCCGGGGAAAAAGGGGGATTCTAGGGTGCTAGAGTTCTTGGGTGTTGTTTATAGTTAATGGGTACTGATCACCAAGCTTTAATTCTCTAAATGTATCGGTATAAATGATAATCTTAGGTGAATTAATAGAGGGAAAGCCCAGGAAGGGTTGGAATGATCATGGTTTGGCCTGGGGATTAGGATTTTTGCATAATCCGGGTAATTTAGGCCAGTTAATTAACTATAGTGTTTATGTGTTTGTTTCTAGACCAAGAACAAGCAAGGAATCCTGAAAAAGGGAAAGCTCTGGCACTGTAGAGCTTGATTATTCGAGGTAGGTGATGGTTATTGATTCTTGTATGCATTGTGTGTTTGTGTACTCATGTCTAAGTAATTGTGTGGTATGCATTGCTTAGGAAATGGTTAAGAATGTCCAAAATCATGTTTTTTAGTCTGGTGAAAGGAACTAGGTATTTTTCTTGTTGGTTTACAAGTGTTGATTATTCATTGTTGTGACTGTGGATTTATGTGACATTCGGTTGGCTCGGGTACCAAGCCTGGTACAGGATATACTAACAATTGGCTCGGGTACCACACCTGGTACGGGATATACTAACGATCGGCTCGGGTCCCACGCCTGGTATGGGATACACTAACTGTTGGCTCGGGTACCACGCCTGGTACATATTTACTTTATTGTATTGTTGCATCCTTACTAATTGTTCCCTGAGTGGACTGGGTTGTGTTTATGATTTGTGGTTGTGCATTTTGTTCCTTGAGAGGCCGGGTTGTTACATTGACCTATGAGTTGGGTCTTTGTGTAGACTGGGTTGTATGTTTGACACTTAGGTGTTGCCTAGAGGGGATCCAGGGTGGATCCGGGATATGTAATGCGGTATAATTATTGTTATTGTGAATTTTTTATCATGGTTGTGGAAATGGTTTACATGTGGGGACAAGTTAGGGAGAAACTTGTAGTCTAGAAATAATTGTTGACTTGTTTACGTGTTTCTGTACTCTTACTTGACTTCTGTGCTATTCATACACTGTTTATTTCGAACTGGATGATGATCCTACCAGTACATGGTGGTTGTGTAATGATACTGCACTTGCTTATCTTTTGTGAGTACAGGAAATCTTCCGGCGGTTGACGCACGACCTTACTTGTAGGCCCGACACTTCAAGATATCAAGGTTGAGCTGTTCGACCAAGCTGCCTTGATTTCTATCCATTGAGTTGTAGCCCACTTATTTCGGGCTTAGACTATTTTTCCATTTGGGGTTGCATCCCCGTACTCTAGTTTTGGTAGATGTTTTTGGTACGATGACTTTCAGATTCTAGGGAGGGATTTTCCGCAGGTTATATTTTAATAGAGTTGATTTATTTATGTTGTTTTCTAGTTTACATTTTGCACACTGGTTTTAGGCTGTTAGACTATGTTAAGGATTGAGTTTTACTGGTTCGCTCATCCGGGGGTTGGGTGTGTGCCACTCACGATGGTCTGGGTCGTGACATAAACCTGTTTTTCCTCCTATGTGGTAGTTTTGAAAGAATAATCTAAACCTAAATAAAGAGAAACAAATAATATAAGTATCATTAATTAATTGGTTAAAGAAATCCTAATTCTAAAGTGATTCAAAGCTAAACAATTTTTTTAAAATAAACATTTAGGTTTAAACCCAAAAAAAGAGGAAAAAAGGCTAAATTTTTATTTACTTCCTTATAGGAATTCCTCCGATACGAAATTCTTATTGTTTTCCTAAAATACAAAAAAAATCGAATTTTTTCCTTTTTTTGCTTCTAAAATTATTATTATTTATTTGATATATAATATAAAAGTTTGGAAGAATTATTATGTCCTACCCATTTCAATAAAGTATGATTTAATAATCAAAATTTAAGTTGATTTTAATGTTTTAAATATTAGGAAAATAGTAAATGACAATTTTGTCTATTGTGGAGTCTTTTAATGAACGACAAAAAGTTCAAATCACATTATAAGGTCCTTCACACTTTTAATATAGACTATTTCTGAAAACGTGCTTTGGTCCCTACTACAGTATAAAATTTATATAGGCTTAAGATGAATGTTAGACATGTAAATTTTTAACTTTTGTAGTTTTCACTTTTATAATAAAATACTCCAAGATATCATTTCATACTCCCTCCAAATACACAAATAACATCATATATTTAATCATAAATGGTTATATGTTGAATCATAGTCTGAAGATGTGTCATGTAATGATCCTTCTGGTCATTCCCGCATTTATGCTTTCCTTGTGACGTAGGAGCTGAGTATCAAAATCATGCGATGATAAATTACGTTCGTATAACCTTAATCTTCGTTCCATAGCAAGGCTTGCGAGCCTAAAATTGAGAATTTTATTAACATCGTGCGTATTTGAAAGTATTTTATTTAAAAGTTGAATATGGTAAAAAGTTATATTTTATTGCCTTCCTAAAATATTTTAAATGTCTATGAAAAATACTTTTGTTATGATATATTTGTGTATGTATTTATTTTATAAGAGTTTTATAGGTTATTAATATTTTAACAGAGATACTAAGCTTAGTTATGTTGAAAATTATTATTATAATATAGCAGGTTTTATTTGAAATGATTATCTATTAATTATGATATATTTAAAAGTTATATATATTTTATCATAAATTTATGCAATATCCGAGTGTATGTATATTATGGTTGAGACCAAAATGGGGTGCGGACACAAGGGTTCCACGTGGGGGCAGGGGATATTGCAACAATTATCCTCAGTAAGTTATACCACCACTTTACTTTAAAGGTTAAACAATGTAAAGGTTTCAATGTGATAAATTTTAATTAATTTAGTCATCATGACCGCCTCTATGTTACATATATATAACTCTCTAGTCATTTTTTTTAACTGGGCCTTGTTTAAAAGTTCTCTACTGGCAGCTTTAAATTTTAACCAAGTTCTCTCAATACCTAATGCTATCGACAAGATAATTTTCTTGGTGTACGCATCTTGGTGTTTCATAAATTTTCTTACTCGTTGTTAGGAGTGTTGTTACACATATGCTAAGAGGGTTTTGTTGGAAATATATTTTGAAGATTTATTTTGATCCCTGAAGTAAAATCAATCATCTACGCCGAGTTATTCAAGCCCGAGTTCGAGTTTGATTTCATTTCGGAGCTTTTTTCAGAGAGGTTCGAGCTTGTCATCAAACGACAAGTAGGTTACGATCTAAACTCCCTAGACTAAGCATATATTGGATAAAATTGTACTAGCTGGCATCCTTGGGTTGGATTTTTAGGTTGGTACCACAGACCTTGACCGCGTTATTCATGTCCGCCTACTTTTATTCCTCCGATGCTTGTAGTACTTGCCAATACATTTTATTTACCCTTGAGGTCCTGTGAGGCCCTGTTGACTCTGGAATATAGAAGGTGGGTTATTGGGAATGTCCGTGAGTTTCGGACATAGAAATATCCTTCTAGGATGGTTATGCTTGCTGAGTAGCTGTGGGCCTGTGCAGGGTCGATAGGTTGATTGTGAGCTACTGGGCAACTATTGTGTTTGATCATACCATTTCCATGCATATAAAGAGGTTTATCCATGTTTTACTATGGTTTTGGCTTTGGGCCTACTGACTATATTTTCTAAACCTTGCATGGCCCCGGGGGCCCATTTTAGATGGAAATGAGTTGGGAAATGGTTTGATTTAACTGGTGGATCTTTTGGGGACTACTTCATACTGAGGGTGAGCTCTTGGTGACTGGAGCTTAGCTTTAGTTTATCTTTTGCTTTATGTACTCTATTACCATTCGGATACATTTGTATATGTTGTTTTGGATAGTTTCTACTCCTTATATGTAGTTCTGGCTCTATACTATGATACCAGGTCTTGAGGTTTGGTTTAGTTTTCGCATATGTCTATATATATTCCTGTTATCTATTCTCTTCATCTTGTTCCCTTACTTTTGCTTTTTAAACTGTTCTTCCTCTTAGATTGTTAGACAGTAGCCCATTACTGACCGTTCCGGGCTACGGGGATTGGTTTGCCTACTGGGGGGGTTGTAGGTTCCATCATGACTGAGAAATCAGATCGTGACAGCTTGGTATCAGAGCCTAGGTTTACCAGTGTCATTGGTATAAGAGCCAATGTCTAGTAGAGTCCTGTGGATCGAGGCGGAGACGTCTGTACTCAATCTTCGGGAGGCTATAGTAACATCTTAGGAAATTTGACTCTTTCATTGCTTCGGTATCATGCGTAGTACCCTTGAAGTTTCTGGAAATCTAATTTGTTCTACTTCATTCTTTCGCAGATGGTTCGTACGAGAGCGTCAACATCAGGCGGAGATAAGCCACCGACTCCAGTTAGGGGTCGAGGACTCCCCCGAGCAGCAGCACCTGCTAGAGCTGCTAGAGTTGAGATAGAGCCCGCGCGGCATGTGGATCAGGGGGAATCCCAGGTACCACCAGCTCCAGTACCAACCCCATCACCCACTTCTGTGCCAGCCTCAGCCCCAGCTCAATCTTCAGTCATTCGGGGTTTACTATTACAGCTTTTGGGTATGATTGGAGAGCGACCTTCGGAGATAGCACAGACATCTGCTCAGGAGGCATCCCTGGGTGCACAGAGTTCAGGAGCGCAGCCGGCTACTATGGCTCCCCGTGCGGACGTCATTCCAGTCCCATCAGTTGCACAACCTCTTGCTCCTCCCCCCGCTATGACAGAGTCGGAGCAGAAGGCATTGGGTGGTTTATGAGATTAGCACCTCCGAGGTTTGCTGGTACTTCTAGAAAGGACCCACATTTATAACTACATGTGAGGAGATGTTGCATCATTTGGGTTTGTTGGAGACTCACGGGGTAGGTTATACTACCTATCAGTTGGAGGGTCCAACAAAGTTATGATGGAGGGCCCAGGTTGCTTGCAGACCAACATCATCACCTTATTTGACTTGGTCCGAGTTTTATGAGGCCTTTATGTCCAAGTTCTTGCCTCAGAGTGATCGTGAGCGTCGCAGAGAGCAGTTTACTTACCTTATGCAGGAGTCTACGACTGTCTCAGAGTATGAGACCTGTTTTATTAGCTAGCACCGTTTGGAGCTATGATCATTCCTACCGAGGCAGATAGGATTCGTAGATTTGTCTGGGGTTTGAGGCCAGAGATTAGGCAGCCAGCTGAGATATTGGTTGCCAGTGGTCGGTCATTTCAGGCTATCGCAGGCTATGCCCGTACTGTGGAGGACTTACAGTGACATGATCAGGGGTCCATAGATAAGAGGCCTCGACATCAGGGTGGCTACAGTGGTTCCAGATATGGTGGTAGAGGTTCAGGCCAGTGGGGCCGGGGTTATCAGCCACAACAGCAGGGTTAGTCCAGCCGACCGGTTTAGGCTTCCCTTCAGACTTCTGATAGTACCTAGTTCGAGCAGGTTCAGAGCAGCCATCAGGGCTATAACAGTCAGTCTTCGAGGGGTACAACTTTTGGGGCATCAGGCCTTGGTGGCCATACGGGACCTGCTGGTTCATCCTGACCGAGTTGGCCGCCAGGGGCTTATTTTACTTGTGGTGTGATTGGTCATTTTGCTAGAGATTACCCCAACAGGGTACAGTTCAGCCGACCGGGCCTTTACGAGCAGTTCAACCTCTGGATAAAGGGGGTGGTAGTCAGGGTAGAAGTGGTTCTCTGCATGGCAGAGCAGGTGGTAGGGATGGCGGTCGGGCAGGTGGAGGTCGTCGTCAGTTTTACGTGGTCCCTGGGAGACCGAAGGCAGAGGCCTCGGATGCTGTGATCACAGGTATGATTTCTGTAAGCCATCAGTCTGCTATGGCTTTATTTGATCCTGGATCCACATGTTCATATGTGTCTGCCTACTTTCTGCCTTGTTTGGGGTTAGCTAGTGAGCCATTATCTGTTGTTGTTTATGTTTTGACCTCAGTAGAAGATTCTTTAGTAGTGGATCGGATTGTGAGATCCTGTGTGATATCTGTTGGTGATTTGGAGTCTTGGGATGATTTGATGATACTCGATATGTTAGATTTTGATGTGATACTGGGCATGGACTGGTTATCCCCTCACCTGCGGTTCTGTATTGTTATGCCAAGACAGTTACCATAGTCTTTGCTGGTGTATCCCCGGTTGTGTGGTAGGGTTCTGTTAGCCATGCACCATCTGGGATCATCTCTTGTCTTTGAGCTAGGAAGTTGATTTCTCGTGGGTGTTTAGCTTATCTAGCATATGTCTGAGATGCTAGTGCTGACCCTTCTTCCCCTGAGTCAGTTCCTGTGATTAGAGACTTCCTAGATGTGTTTCCTACCAACCTGCCAGGCCTTCCACCTGAGAGAGATATTGATTTTGCTATTGAGTTAGAGGCGGGCACCAGGCCTATTTCTATTTCTCCTTACCATATGGCTCTTGCTGAATTGAGGGAGCTTAAGGAGCAGCTCTAAGATATGTTAGATGAGGGGTTTATTAAACCGAGTGTGTCACCTTGGGGTACTCTTATTTTTGTTGTGAAGAAGAAGGATGGGTCAATACGGATGTGTATTGATTATCGACAACTGAATAGGGTGACAGTGAATAATAGGTATCCGATGCCGAGGATTGATGACTTGTTTGATCAGCTTCAGGGTTCAATCATGTTTTTGAAGATTGATTTAAGGTCTGGCTACCATCAGTTGAGGATTAGGGCGGAGGACATCCCTAAGACAGCATTCAGGACACGTTATGGCCATTATGAGGTCTTGGTGATGTCTTTTGGGTTGACTAATGCCCCCGCAACCTTTATGAACTTGATGCACAGGGTGCTTGGCCCGTATTTGGACTCATTTATGATAGTTTTTATAGACGACATCTTGGTATACTCGCAGAGTAGGGATGAGCATGAGCAGCACTTGAGGAATATACTCCAGACTTTGAGAGATCATCGGTTTTATGCCAAGTTCTCAAAGTATGAGTTTTGTCTTGAGTCAGTTGCATTCCTAGGGCGCGTGGTGTCTAAGGATGTGATTAGGGTTGATCCGGGAAAGATTTCAGCGGTTTGTGATTGGCCTAGACCTACTACTGTTACTGAGGTCCGCAGCTTTATTGGGTTACAAGGTTATACAGATGCTTCGTTCAGGGATTTTCTTCCATAGCAGCACCCTTGACTATGCTGACTAGGAAGGATGTCCCATTTCAGTGGTCAGATCAGTGCGAGGATAGCTTTCAGAGGCTTAAGGCCTTATTGACTTCAGCCCCAGTTTTGACTTTGCCAGTTGAGGGTCAGAGTTTCTCCGTGTATTGTGATGCTTCCAGGGTTGGTCTTAGTTGCGTGTTGATGCAGCAGGGTCGAGTGATAGCATATGCATAGAGATAGCTGAAGTTTCACGAGCGCAACTACCCCACTCATGACTTGGAATTGGCGGTGGTAGTCTTCGCGCTTAAGATCTGGAGGAATTACCTATATGGAGTTCACTGTGAGATCTACACTGATCACCGTAGTCTTCAGTATATCATGAGTCAGCAAGAGTTAAACTCAAGGTAGAGAAGATGAGTCGAGCTACTAAAGGACTATGACTTCACTATTATATATCATCTGGGCAAGGCAAACATGGTAGCGGATGCCTTGAGATGAAAGGCGGTGAGTATGGGCAGCCTAACTTCACTTTCAGTTTCAAAGCGACCGTTGGCCTTGGACATCCAGTCCTTGGCTAAGCGATTGGTTAGGCTTGACTTGTCGAATCCTAGCAGAGTTCTCGCCAGTGTGAAGGTTCGTTCTACTTTGATTGATCAGATTCAGAGCCGTCAGTTTGAGGATCAATAGTTGTGTGACCTTCGTGATCAGGTTATCCGGGGTGAGGCCAGTCGGGATACTCTAGATTCAGATGGGATTCTGAGGTTTGATAGTCGCCTTTGTGTTCTGAGGGTTAATGATTTGATTCAGTTGATACTTCGTGAGGCACATTGTACTAGATACTCTATTCACCATGGCACAACAAAGATGTATAGAGACTTGAGACAACTTTACTGGTGGAGTGGTATGAAGCGAGACGTAGCGGAGTTTGTATCTCGGTGCTTGAACTGTCAGCAGGTGAAGTTTGAGCACATGAGACCTGGTGGTTTGATGCAGTGACTTTCCATTCCTGGGTGGAAGTGGGAAGGGATTACTATAGACTTTGTTGTTGGTTTACCTCGTACTTCTCGTGGGTTTGATTCCATATAGGTGATTGTTGATAGGCTGACTAAGTCAGCACATTTCTTGCCAGTTCAGACTTCTTATGGTGCAGAGATATTAGCTCAGTTCTAATCATTTCAGACCACGGCACTCAGTTCACCTCTCAGTTCTGGAGGGATATTCAGCGAGATTTGGGTACAGATGTTCATCTTAGTACTTCTTTCCACCCTCAGACAGATGGCCAGTCCGAGAGGACCATTCAGGTCCTGAAGGACATGCTTCGGGCCTGTGTTCTTGACTTTGGAGGTTCTTGGGATCAGTTTGTGCCTTTAGCTGAGTTTGCATATAATAATAGCTTTCATTCGAGCATTGACATGGAACCTTTCGAGGCTTTGTATGGTAGGCGTTGCAGATCGCCAGTTGGTTGGTTTGATGGTTTTGAGTCTAGGCCACAGAGTACAGATTTGCTTCGAGATTCCTTAGACCGAGTCTGAGTGATTTAGGACAGACTTCGGGAAGCTCAGGGCAAGCAGAAGAGTTATGTTGATTGTAGACTTCATGCCCTGGAGTTCAGGGTTGGTGACTTGGTATTTATCCGTGTATCGCCCATGAAGGGCGTGATGAGATTTGGTAGGCGGGGCAAGCTTAGCCCCAGGTACATTGGGCCGTTTGAGATTCTTCAGAGGGTTGGTAGCGTTGCCTATCAGTTAGCCTTGCCTCTGATGTTTTCAGCTATGCACCCAATTTTTCATGTTTCGATGTTGCGCTAGTATGTTCCAGACGAGTCTCATGTGTTGCCGTGGGATTTAGTTTAGTTGGATGAGAGTTTAGCCTTTGTCGAGGAGTCGGTTGCTATACTAGCCAGAGATGTAAGGATGTTGAGATCCAGGGAGATTACGATTGTTAAGGTTCAGTGAAAGCATCGTCCGATCGAGGAGGCTACCTGGGAGACCGAGAGAGATATGCGGGCTCAGTATCCGCAACTGTTTGAGCCTTCAAGTACTTCCTTGTCCTTAACTTTCGAGGACGAAAGTCCTTTTTAGTAGTGGATGATGTAATGATCCTTCTGGTCATTCCCACGTTTACGCTTTTCTTGTGCCGTAGGAGCTGAGTATCAAAATTGTGCAATGATAAATTGCATTCGTATAACCTTAATCTTCGTCCCGTAGCAAGGCTTGCAAGCCTAAAATTGAGAATTTTATTAACATCGTGCGTATTTGAAAATATTTTATTTAAAAGTTGAATATGGTAAAAAGTTATATTTTATTGCCTTCCTAAAATATTTTAAATGTCTATGAAAAATACTTTTGTTATGATATATTTGTGTATGTATTTATTTTATAAGAGTTTTATAGGTTATTAATATTTTAACAGAGATAGTAAGCTTAGTTATGTTGAAAATTATTATTATAATATAGCAGGTTTAATTTGAAATGATTTTCTATAAATTATGATATATTTAAAAAGTTATATATATTTTACCATAAATTTATGCAATATCCGAGTGTATGTATATTATGGTTGAGACCAAAATGTTGTGTGGACACAAGGGTTCCACGTGGGGATAGGGGATATTGCAACAATTATCCTCAGTAAGTTATCCCACCACTTTACTTTAAAGGTTAAACAATGTAAAGGTTTCAATGTGATTAATTTTAATTAATTTAGTCATCATGACTGCCTCTATGTTACATATATATAACTTCCTAGTCATTTTTTTTAACTGGGCCTTGTTTAAAAGTTCTCTACTGGCAGCTTTAAATTTTAACCAAGTTCTCTCAATACCTAATGCTCTCGACAAGATGATTTTCTTGGTGTATGCATCTTGGTGTTTCATAAATTTTCTTACTCGTTGTTAGGAGTGTTGTTACACATATGCTAAGATGGTTTTGTTGGAAATATATTTTGAAGATTTATTTTGATCTCCGAAGGAAAATCAATCATCTACGTCGAGTTATTCAAGCCTGAGTTCGAGTTTGATTTCGTTTCGGTGCTTTTTTCGAAGAGGTTCGAGCTTGTCATCGGACGACAGGTAGGTTACGGTCTAAACTCCCTAGACTTAGCATATATCGGATAAAATTGTACTAGATGGCATCCTTGGGTTGGATTTTTAGGTTGGTACCACAGACCTTGACCGCTTTATTCATGTCCGCCTACTTTTGTTCCTCCGATGCTTGTAGTACTTGCCGATACGTTTTATACCCTTGTGGTCCTGTGAGGCCCTCTTGACTCTGGAACATAGAAGGTGGATTATTGAGAATGTCCGCGAGTTCCGGACATAGAAATATCCTTCTAGGCTGGTTATGCTTGTTGAGTAGTTGTGGGTCTGTGCAGTGTCGATAGGTTGATTGTGAGCTGCTGGGCAGCTATTGTGTTTGATCATACCATTTATATGCATATAAAGAGGTTTTATCCATGTTTTACTATGGTTTTGGCTTCGGGCCTACTGACTATATTTTCTAAACCTTGCATTGCCCCAGGGGCCCATTTTCGATGGAAATGAATTGGAAAATGGTTTGATTTAACTGGTGGATCTTTTGGGGACTACTTCAGACTGAGGGTTAGCTCTTGGCGATCGGAGCTTAGCTTTAGTTTATCTTTTGCTTTATGTACTCTATTACCATTCGGAGACATCTGTATATGTTGTTTTGGATCGTTTGTACTCCTTATATGTAGTTCTGGCTCTATACTATGATACCAGGTCTTGGGGTTTGGTTTAGTTTCCGCATATGTCTATATATATTCCTGTTATCTATTCTCTTCATCTTGTTCCCTTACTTTTGCTTTTTAAACTATTCTTCCGCTTAGATTGTTAAACAGTAGCCCATTATTGACCGTTCCGGGCTACGGGGATTGGTTCGCCTACTGGGGGGTTGTAGGTGTCATCATGACTGAGAAATTGGGTCGTGACACGTCCTCAGCGGCGGACCGGGCCCAAGTGAATCGAGCGGCTCCGGTAACCTCAAGAAAAAAGAGAAGGAGGAAAGCCAAGTGACAAAAGCATGCTCGAACACAGGAATAATAACCAAGCTCAGCTACAAGATGCTAGTCTCAATACCAATATATGATAAGAGATCAATATAAGGAATAAAGCAATAATAAGTCTACCTACAGTCCCAACAGGAGCCCATACACCCGAGGAACACAACCAAGTGAAGACAAATCCTCCGGCATCCCATACTACCGGAGCGTACACTCAGCAAACAACAAACAAGGATGGAACCTCAAATTATATGATAATGTGATGAACTAGATGTAATAATAGTAACGTATGTTACCCGCTTTCGGTATCCTATAAGGCCTAGAAGATAGGATCCATGGAAGGTCACACCCATATACCTTTACTACACCGTATACCCTCCCTCCGGCACTCCCACAATGTAGCCCCTGTTCTGGTACGGCGAGGTCCATGGAGGCCCCGACCAACATACTAGATGCCCCGCAATCTCAAAAATCCCCAAGTAAAGCTGTCCGGAGGATATTCGGTCAAAATTAGTAAATCAAATGGTTCTAGCGCACGGTCCCGCCGAGCCTAATATTATCACGGAAGTTGTAGTAAAACAAGTCTAGCCCTCAGCCCCGCTGAGCCTAGTATTATCACAGAAGCTGTAGTAAAACAAGTCTAGCCCTCGACCCCGCCGAGCCTAGTATTAGCAGAAATAGAGATAAAACATCCTTTTTATTGTCTCTTACCCTAAGAAGATTCGTTAAAATGGTACTAAACTTTTTTTGCAATCATTTTTATCAAAAATGGGTCTCACGGGCCATGCAGGTCTTAGAAATCATTCAATAGAAGGCCCAAAGCCAAAATCGTAGGAAAGTTATGCAGAAACCCTCTATATGCATGATAAATGGTGTACACAATCACAACAGTGGCCCATGGCCCACAATAAACCTATCGGCCCTGCACAGGCTCCAATCGTTCTACAACACAGATAGCCAGCTCTATAACAGTAATAGCAATGTCTGGGACTCACGGACATTTCCAATATCCCACCATCGTCGTTCCAGCAGCTTGTCAATGGACGATAGGTAGGTTATGGTTCAAACTCTTTAGACTTCGCATATATAGAATAAAATTGTACTAATGGGCATCTTCGGGTTGGGATTACTAGTTTGGTACCACAGACCTTGGCCGTTTTATTCATGTCCGATTCATTTTTCTTTCCTCCGATGATTGTAGTGCTTGTTTTAGATGATATTATCACCCTTGTGGTCCTGTGTGGCCTAGATGTAATGACTCTTCCGGTCATTTCCGCGTTTGCGTTTTTCTTGTACTGTTAGAACTTGCCTGTAGAGGCCTCAAGTCATTTATGGCTTGCTGAGACCGGTCATACGATCGCAAATATACCGTTCGTTTTGTCTTTATGGCCATTTTCCTATTTTAGAACTGAGCCTTAAGAGTTGAGTTATCGAAATCGTGCGATAGTGATTTGCGATCGTATGACCTCAACTGACCTTGTGGGGAGGTCAATCCTGGTTCGAGGTTTCGTAATATTTTCGAGGATGGGGTGTCTCCATTTGATGTAAGTTTTATTTTTATTGCCTACCTAAACTATTTTAAATACTTATAAAAAATACTTTCGTTACGATATATTTGTGTATGCATCTATTTTATAAGAGTTTTATAACTTATTAATATTTTAACGGAGATAGTAAATCTAGTTATGTTGAAAATTATTATTATAATATAGTAAATTTTATTTGAAATAATTTTCTATTAAATATGATATTTTTAAAAAACTATATTTATTTTACCACGAACTTATGCAATACCCGAGTACATACATAATGGGATAAAATCGATTTTGGTGTTGCCACCTCCACTCAATGTGGAGTTAAGGGAGATGGACAGCACACTATTATAGTTAACAGGGGGCTGCCACATGTTAAATTGGCCACCTTTTAACTACTATATTTTATAAGTATTTAAATAGAGTTGTTGGGTAAAAGAAAAATGGTTAGTGTTTTATCCATTTTCGGAAAATTAGGATTTTAAAGAGATGGGAAAAAATGGTTTGACAATTTAGAAATTATTTCAAAACTTAAAAGAAATTTCAAAATAATTCTAAAATGAACAATTAGAGTCGCTACTTAATTTTTATAAAGAAATTAAGAAAACTTAAAAGAATTTCAAAGACTTAAAAATAAAAATAAATCTTTAAAATTAGAGAAAATGGGTAAGAGTTCAAGTAACGTCTTAAGAAGGGTTTTAAGGCACTTAAGAATGTCCGTTTAGAAAACGGTTGACCAAAGAACGATTTTTGACTAACTTAAAATGACTAAATTTGAAAGAGTTGAAATAACGAAAATACTTGATTTTTGAGAAGAAAACGATTTAAGCAAAATGTCATTACTTAATCCGAGGCAAAACAAAATTATTTCAATTAAAGAAAATTCATTCTTTATGAAAATATTTAAATTTGGGGAAATTTTTAAAGCAACTATAATTTCAAGAAAAGTTACTCAAATTAAGAGTCTCTTTTGAGACAAGAAGAACTTATTTTATTAATAATTAGAAAAAGCAATTTTTGAGGAAAAGAGTTTGGGGAGAGAGTAATTTATTCTATCAAATAATAATTGTTAAGAAAATATTAACTTAAATGAACAAGGAAAAGTTAAAGAATTATTTCAACTAATTTTATGAAAATTGATGTTTAGAAAAAGACGAGTTTAAGAAAATTCTTTTATAGAGAGGAGAATACATTTTTAGCCGAAGAAAGCTTTGTTAAGCAATGGATGAGTAAATAGTCATTTTTATTTGAAAATCCATTTTTTAGGCAATTGAACATAAATTCTAATTTTTCTCACTTTAACCGAAGTTAAATTAAATGATGAAATTTGAAAGAAACAAATTTACAAGAAAAATAAAACCAAGATAAAATTGAAATGGTACATCTTTGAGGGATCTATTCAGGTTAATTAAAAGAGTTAGTTGATACACATAATTGAAATAAATACAATACATATGAAAATAAGATAAAAGTTGAAGTTTGGGCCCCAGCTTTGGCCCATTTGATTTGTCCAGTTTTGGACTCAATTTTAATGGACTTGAGTCCATTTCTGATTTGTATACAAGCTGCGTATACTACTGTATACCAATTATATACTTCACATTTTCCGCTCCCAAAGCATGTATATCAGCTTCCCTTTCTACTTTCTCCTTCTTGGACTCGTATACCAGCTCTCTTGGCTGGTGTATATCACTGTATACTGCTGTATATCACTGGTATACTGACGTATATCAGTGTATACCAGTCGACTCTACGGAGAAGGATGCAAGGCGGGAGTCCAATTGGACTCGATTTAAAGGTGTTCATGCATAAAATGGAAAGTAAAGGATTAGTATTAGCACAAGGAAAACAAATAAATTTAAAATGGAACACATCAACAAAACGCTTCATTTTTCTACTTAAACTGCTTAGACAGTAAGGAAGTGAGATTATGATATGAAAAAAAATGAAGCTTTAAGCTAAGCTGGCCTATTTTTTTCAAGAAATTGTAAACAGGCTGATTTAATCAAGAAGACCAAGTAATTTAAAACAAAAGCATCAGTGTAGATAGAACAACAATCATCACTGGGCAGATTCAAGTTTGAACAAATTAGAGGGTACTACGCATATATCTAAGGAACAAATTCACCCAACATCAGACACGTCTACCCTAATTGTACTAAACAGATAGCCTATGAATCTGAAAATATGTTAGAATCAAAGAGTTGCCAAAGAACTGCGATAATCGTGAAAACTATTCTTTGAAAAGAAGACAAGGCTTCACTGATCCTTAACCAAAGCCATAAGCTGCACTTGATTTCCCAGTAACAAAAGTCAATTAAAAATTCAAATAAAAAAAGATGCCCTTTAGGCTTTAAAGTCTTCAAAACACTTAAATTCTATTCACATGAAATAATCTCTCAGAGATATGCCATAAAACCATACTTTGAAAAGAAAGGAAGTTCTACAGTCATGATTTTACTACCAGGTGACTTGTTATTCTACCATATCAATGTATAGTATACTACTTCCAACTGATGAGGTTGCGAGAAGAACTATAAGAGATATCAGGACAAATTGAACAGGATCAAGACAAAGGCTAGTTCATGCTCACAACCTTTTGCAGAATACGACAGGGATCACTCAAATAGTCTTAAGAGACTAGAATCATGTAACCTAACCAGCTAGTAATTCCCTTAAATAAGCTCATAGGCATAACTATTCATGATAAACAATCCTTCAACGATAACAGTCGTGAAATCAAAGAGGTGGCTTCTTATAAAAATAACTAACAAGTTATCTCGATACCTAACCCTTGATGCTTCATATGGTATTGAAGATCATAAGAGTCCAAGCATATGGCTTAAAACAACATCATACATCACTTGGAGGACTGTTTTAGCCATTGAATCTCATGGGAACAGGCAGAAATGCAAGCAGACCAGAAAGATAGTAAGTAAAATAAAAAAGGTCATGGCTAGCATATGAACCACGGAAACAGGGCAGACATTTAATCATCAGAAAAACTGAACATAGAAGTCACTACATTCTAAAATATTTTTCTAAGTTATCAATCATCACAAGAAGAGGAATATCGAGTCTTTAGGAACATTTGGGACGAGCCAAACTCATAAGTTCCAAGCCCATCCCGAGCTCGACCATTCCCCAATATTCAACTCAATTCACACAATTTCAATATAATAATCAATAACTCAAGACAACACCAACCTTTTCAGAACGCCACAGCCAACCAGCCACAACAGAAACCAGTAACAGGAAGTGAAAAAGATGAAGCTTTTACCTGTGTTTTGGGCAACAGAACTGAGACGAGGCGAGTTGAGATTTTAGCGACTTTCCGATGAACTAGGAATTTCTCTGATTTTCACAATGGAACAACCCCAAAATCTTCAAGAAAACTTGATCAACCAGTATGATTTTCACCTCGAATTTCGTTTGATTTTTCAGGTTTCTCCAAAGTTGGAGAAAATGACTCTCCAAGACTTTGCTACCCAAAAAAACCACCTTCAACAGTAGAGAGTAGAAGGGTTTATATAGGGGGGAAATTAGGGTTGTAACCGGTGAAATTGGGGGGAAATCTTGGGGATTTTCGAATAGAATTTGAGGGATTTCAAAATCAAAACCCAACATTCTCCTGATGCTTACACGTCGGTACCCTTGGGTATGATTCCAATCATTTACCAATGATTTTGAGAGGAATCCACCGCGATTTTAGGGGAGACGACTGTTGGAGAGGCCAGCTTTCCTTTTTAGAACCTTCTCGGTTCTTCCTGTTCTCAATAGATGATGGAAACAAAAGAACAGAAAAGATTTTGATGGAATTTGTGATTTGGGCATCGTTTGAGGTGAGTTTGCAGGTCGCTTGGTACTGTTTGACGGAGGTGGGTATTGGGCGTGGTTGTTCGTTTGGTTAGTACGAAGAAGGTGAGGTGGAGGGATGAGGGAGAGAGAAGCGCGTAGGGGCGAGATGCGTTCCTTTTTTGGGAAAATAAATAAGCGGTGGAATATATGTGTGTTTTGTATGTATATTAAGAGTGTGTATATATGTTGAGGAAAGTACGAGAGTGGGCCGGGTCGGAGCTTGAAAATTGGGCTCAGCTTGTTTGGTTGGGTTAAAGATTTGGCTTAAACAAAGATGAGAATGGGAGGGTAATTTGATTTAAAAGATGGCTACTTTGCTTTGCAAATGTGGCCAAATTTGGTCAAATTGACAACTAAATTGATTTAAATTTTAGTCAAACCATTAAGATTATAGTAAAATTAGACCTAGTTGAAATTAATTCAAAGAATTTAGGCCGTAATTGGAATGGGGATAAACTAAATACGATTAATTTAACTAAGCTCTTATTTTTTTAAAAAAAAACTAAAATAATTAATTTCCTATCATATTTAATCATGTGTTCATAAAACACCAATTTCATAATTTTATTCTCGTTTGAATTATTTCGATCAAAATTGGCCGTTTTAATCATTTTGAAATGATTTTGGAAAAATCTTTTGAATATCTAGTACAATTCCCACAATAGTATACATTCATATATATATATATATATTATGAATATACGTAGACATATGTTATTCATGAGAAATTATATAATATTCTCTGGAATTACTTTTTGAAAACTTACAATTGTTTAAAATCTAAAAGCTCGATAATTAATCAAATAGTGGAGGGTAAAAATTGGGTGTTAACAACTGCCCCTCCCTTTGGGTTGGGTGAGTGTAATGAACTCTGGGCAAAGGGAATTGACGATCTCAATTTTATCTGACCGCTAGTTCATCTCCTGGAAGTGGTTGGTCTTAGCATGAATTTCAAGGAATCATGGCCAAACTCCGGTATCGAGTTTTCTACATATCTCACGTTTCATGAGAATTCAGGCCACTTGTAGTTCAAGACGCTTGATTTTATGCTCGATTTTTAAGAAATTCCAAACTTTCTCGGTTTCAGAGTATGGAGAGACCGGAAAGTTGGAGAGTAAGGAGATTTGGGGGGTTTGGAATGCAGCCGAGGTTTTAACATAGAGCCCACCTACATATCTCAGGACTTAGGAATCAGGCTGCTTGTAGTTTGACTCAATCGGTGAAAAAGGTAATCTTTATGTTAAGACAACCTTTGGCTCGGGATGAGTGACAAGTAATTGAGTTATGGAAAAGAGGCTTGTAATCATCTCAATTACAGATGTGGAGCCCTCACATCCATAGATAAAAGCTACATGGACATAATTTCCAAAGCTCGAGGTGTATTATCACTCGCATTGGAAAGAGGGAATATTGCTTCCAATGTGAACTCAGAAATTACCCTGGATGGGAAATTAAGACTCCAACGATAGGAAATACCCACATGCCTTCTGATAGAGGTGTGGTTTGATTAAAGCGGAAGTCGATTCTCAACTCGCGTCCAAAGAGTTTGATATTCCTCTTCGAACTATGTCCCAGTTTGCTGCTAAGAAAAATTTCCACGTTGTGATGCATCATTTTTGGTGTAGTCTGCACCTGTGATTTTATTTTGAGAATTTTATCCTTATCGGATGCTCTCGACAACATCTCCAAATAAAATGGTTAGTGGTAAAGTAATTCCATTTGGAGAGATAGCTTCTTTGCCATA
The DNA here is from genome assembly GCA_003996215.1 of Jaltomata sinuosa. Classification (NCBI taxonomy): domain Eukaryota; kingdom Viridiplantae; phylum Streptophyta; class Magnoliopsida; order Solanales; family Solanaceae; genus Jaltomata; species Jaltomata sinuosa. The sequence continues at coordinate 46,874 of QJPP01004478.1, forward strand.
CCTCATCTTTGAATAACGTTCGAATCCCGTGTGGTGATGTCTTTTTGATGTATTTCGTACCTGTTGTTCTGGTTCGAGATTTTCATCCTTTCGAATGTTCTCGACAATATTTTGAAACAAAATTGTTAGTAGTAAAGTAGCTCAATAAGGTGAGATAACTTTGTATCTCATTTTTCCGCGCATGTTGTTTCTTGAGGAAGATGTTGTCCTTTCCTGTCTCTGCCTTAGGAAATAACAACTTCCACGACAATCACACATGATAGCCTTCTTGGCTATCAGATAGGATTGACTTATGTGGCAATTCTGGAATATGATGACTTCGTAGTCATTTGATGTGATGGTCCTCTTGACCATTTGTGGTATTCTCTTGAATGTGATAGCCTTCTTGGCTATTGGTAGCGGTCTTTTGCATATGCCTTTGGGGTAAATCTTGCGCATCATCTGTATCGATGCGACTAACAGATATTCCCTGCATTGTCAGGCTTTGGGTAATCTAGCACATCATCTAATTTTGGATAGAGGCGGCTTACAGATGCCCTTGATTTGTCAACTTCGAGTAGTCTTGCACATCATCCAATTTTGGATAGAGGCGGCTTACAGATATCCTTTAAATTGCCAGTTTTTAGGTAATCCTGCACTTTTATCAGATCTTGGATGTAACGCAACTTAAAGATTTTCATTGAACTTCCAGCCTTTGGGTAGTCCTGCGCAATATCAATGTGGATATGTCGCGGCTTATAGATAACCCTTGGACTATCAATTTTTTATAGTCTCGCACTTTATCCAATTTTGGATATTATTGCGACTTATGCATTACCCTTGAACTGTCAATCTTCAGGTGATCTTGCACACTATCCAGTTTCAGATATCACTGCATCTTACAGATAACTCTTAGTTTGTCAGGTTTCAGGCAATCTTGCACACTATCCAATTTTAAACATCACTGTGGCTTACAGATTACCTTCGGCCTTCCAACTTTATGGCATCCGATTCATTGCTTGACTTGGATGGCGTCTTATATACATCCTTCAGACTATATGCTTTTGATCTCGACGGTGTACATTATTTGATCATCGGGTGGTGACAAATCCTTTGCCATACGATTAGATATAGTTGCTTCTCCTAGCGATCGATGCTTTGGAAAGAGAGTGCATAAATATCCTCAATGTCAGACTACATCGTCTTACACGATATCGGACATGAATATTCTGGATGCCAGACTTGGCATAATAATAAGGAAGCAAATACATCCTCAACGTCAAACTCCTCCGTCTCACGCGAAATCGGATATAAATATGCTAGATTTGACATAATAAAGTAGGCATAAATATCTGTGGCATAAATACGCAAATGAAAATATCCTCAATGTTTGACTCCTCCGTCTCACGCGATGTTGGATACAAATATGCTCTTAGGTCGATCCCGCGCAACCACTGCGACTTAAGGACGCCTCTGAATGTCATCCTCTTTGAAACCGGCTGGTAGAGGGACATAGTATCTGCAGCAAATGAATCTACGGTATTAATGATGATGATGGTCCTCTTGACATGGTCCTCTTGACATGCGAGTATGACATGACCCTCTTGGTATGGTCCTCTTGACATGCAAATATGACATGGCCCTCTTGGCATGATCCTCTCGACATGCAAATATGACATGGCCCTCTTGGCATGGTCCTCTTGACATACAAATATGACATGGCCCTCTTGGATGGTCCTCTTGACATGGTCCTCTCAACATGAAAATATGACATGGCCCTCTTGGCATGGTCCTCTTGACATACAAATATGACATGGCCCTCTTGGCATGGTCCACTTGACATGATTCCTGCGATATGATGCCATACAATACGATGCAACACAATATAATATGATGCAATGTGATATGACATAATATGATGCGACATAATGCTATGCCATTTGATGTAGTATGATGCATTGTGATGCAATGTATCATGACGCAATGTGACATGGTGCAATATGAATGCAAAATGTGATGCAACGTAGTGTCGTATGATGCAATGGCCCATAGGAGAGTCATAGAAAACATCACCTTTGGTATTTATTTTGTCATGTCGACTCCTTAGTGGGTACATGTGCTCAAGGCAAATGGTTAGAGACACGGTGTCGCTCTTACTAGCGACCACAGTCAAACTTGAAAAACTTTAAAGACGACGTTTATGAAGCTAATCAAAACAACTTTTATTTCAAATGTGAATGAAATGGTCGTGTCCATTTCTGGGGACATCCATAAATACCATTTTTGAACATCGTCTGTTTGTGGTAACTTCTGACTTACTGGGGATTGGCAGAGAACGTCGTCGATCTCTTGTTTGGTGTCCCAATTTAAAACTGACCAAAATGTCCTGATCTGTTTGGGGACTTGAGGATGTTGTCAGTCTCTCTTTATCTGGTAGTTTTTGTGAACTACAAGAAGATTCGCCCGTTCTAGAAACTTTTGCCTCTTTGGCTTCTTCCTCTCATTTTGGCTTTTATCCCCAAATTTAGGGCATCTGGTCTTGTTGCATTTCTTTGAACGCGTTGGATAACGAGGGGGCTTTCACTAATTTCCCGTATACTTTTTAGGACAACTTGCATCCACAGAAAAATTGTTAGTTTTTTTGTGAATCTGATCTGTGTTGACCTCCTTCGATCTTCTGCTCCTTGCTTTGTCTTTTCTGAGTGTTTTCCAATCTCGGGTACTCGTCACCCTCGACTCTCGGATCATGGTAGACATAAGACAAAGTCAAATTATAAAGGAGTAAAACTAATATGTTTGTAAGGATTTTTCAAATAAGCTCTTTGGGAAACAAAGCTTTGAAAAAGATAGTTTGGAAAGGTCTCTGCCCGTCATGTCATGTGCTAGCTCAATGAATGTCCTTTACTCGAGGCCTTGGCATTTCTGATATATTATTGGCGGACTCTGGAAATCCTTTGTCATCCTGGCTGGAATTTGGAAAGAATTTTTCGAGAAATCTATCATAGCTGGGGATTAATTCACCTTGGACTTTCTACAATTGGGGATTTCTGAAGCAGATTCTTATCTTCTCAGTGCTGGGGAACTCTTCGAAGTTTAATTCTGAACTCTAGAATGAAGCTTGGTGGAAATTTTGAGGTCTTCCTCAAATTGCCCCAGTTAAAAGGCTTTGCGATGAATCTCATTCCATTGGCAAGGGACTTGAGACTCTGTAGGGATTAATGGATTCTTTCTCGATATTCATTTCGATTGCTCTTCGGCACATTCTATATTCCGATTTTCTTGGAAGACAATCTTTGCTTTCTGAATTTTTGAGATTTCTTTCTCAAAAATTCTGCCCTAGTTTCCATTTCCTGGGGTGATATGACCGAGCAGTTGTGGCGCCTACGTATTCTGTTGAGGCAGGAATCAGGTCAAACATAGTTCCCGCACTCGGAGTAGGAGAATATTGGAAATAAATAAAAGGGTGACCGAAGCCGACAAAGGCCGCCTACGTATCTCATTCTTGAGAATTCAGGTCAAACGTAGTTCAAGATAGGAAGGGAAAAGATAGATTTTTTCTAAGAGGTTGACCAAAGCTGACACAGGATGCCTACGTATCTCATTCTTGAGAATTCAGGTCAGATATAGTTCATACATAGAGGATAGGGATATTTTTAAGCTTTTACTAAGTGCAAAACGATTACAATTAGAAAATACGATTACAGGGAAAGAAAATAAAAGGAAAAGAAGCCGTCTTCAGGCATAGTATCCCGTTGCAGCGTCGGAGTTGATATAGGCTTGGGCCTTACTTGTTCGTCCATCTCGGATAAAATCAAAACTCCTCTAGATAGAACTTTTTGAATGATGTACAGTCTTTGCCAATTTGGTGCAAACTTTTCTTTGTCTCATGAGAGGGAAGGATTAACTGTCCATTCCCTGAATTGCATTCTGGATTCACTAATAAATTTTGGGAGATGATGTTTGTGCTTTTTTCATCTTACTATCGTAGGACCAGTCAAAGATATCGATGTATGGCTTGTGCAGACTGATAAGTTCTTTCTTTTATGCCTTTGACAAATAAACACCGACGTTGATTTCTTTAACTCGACCATTGCCTCCCAGATTGACCACCTCAACCTCCTTTAGGTGGGGCCTTTCCTGGTCTCAAATTTCTTAGACTTCTCGGTTGTTCGTTCCAGGACCATGATTTCTTCAACATACACTTTGAAATCATCGTCGTTGTTGACACCCAATTTTGGCCATCCTTTTTCTCATAATTAATTTTTATATGCTTCTTAGTCCCGAGGACTTTTCCAAAATAATTTTCTTATTTTTATATTAGTTTTTAATAAATTTTGGCACCAATAATCATTTTAAAAAAGTGATTTCCTTTACTTTTTATAATAATAATAATATATATTATTTCCTTTACTTTCCATGTATGAAATAATAATAACTAATAATATTGTATCTTATAAAATCACCCCAAAAATATTTTATAATTCATTCTTTTTAATAAAATATTAGTATATTAACTTTTATTTCAAACTCTAAATAAATTTTTTCATATCGCTATAATATTTCCTAAATATAGTTCTATCGATTGAGGATTGGGATTACGCGTATCAAAATTATTTTTTAAGTCATTTATATACGTATTGGAAAATTAATTAGGATAAAAGAAGCATCGTTAAATTAATTAAGTGAGAAAACGATTAGGGAAAATCAAATTTTTCTACAAACTAATTCATTTACCAATTTTTGGGCCAAATCCTTATTTCTTTAAGCCAAAAATTAACTGGCCCACTACCCAATTCCTCCTAACCCGGCCCAAAACCTTCTAACCCGGCCCCAAAAAACCCTAAACTAAACTAATCCTAATCCCCTCTCCACTCTCTCGTCCAAAACCAACAGAACTCCCTCTCCCATCACTCTTCTCTCATCTCGCCTCTTCTCTCTGCAGCGATGAAGCCGCTAGACCACTGGATAATGGCAAAATCCGGTGGTCTTCACCCTTCTCTCCTCTACTTTTCTATCAATGTAGCCATCCCCTCATTTTTATGTACCCCCCCCCCCACCTTTTGACATCACAAAAATAGAGCTGTAAAGCTTCCCCCACCGCCAGCTGCAGACCTCGAAAAAGAGGAGAAAATCGAAGACCCGTCGGATTTAAAGTGTTATTCGAAGGGTACGAGCTTAATCCGACGGGTCCGAGTTCTACACCTCCAACCCGTCACTTTCTCCTTCAAATCAGTTTGAAAAGGTAGACATATCTCCTTCCTTTCTCTGATTTCATCATTTCCCTTGCAATTTGGCTTTCCAAGAATTTAAATTTTGAATTCTTGGAAAGAACCGTTTGAGCCCCCAAATTCGGCTATAAAAGGAACCCTTGGGTTTCCAGGAGATCATCAATTATCACCAACATCTCACACCAATTGTTCTCTGATTGTTCACTATCAAAATGCTTATACTCACTGCTCGTCTTACTCCTTTTGTCTCGCTTGCTCTATTCGGATACCTTGAGTCGGAGTAGGGTTCGCTAGCTTGAAACTCGACACTCAACGGCCTCAATCACTGCCCAACACAAGGTAAATTCTATCCCGTTTTAGTTACATTGCTCTTAGTTTTGCAAATTTTTAATTGTGTGTTTAGTCGGGATGTTAGTCATTCAGCTGGCTGATTTTTGGCGAAAAAGCTATGAAAGGAAAAGTAGTTTTTCTGGCCGTTTGGTTATCTGCATCGAATAAGTGTCTATGAAGTCTGATGTTTTCCTTTAAGTGTGGTTAGCTATCTATTTAATGTCACTATGATGTCGATTTGAATATTGGAATGTGGCAGTAGTTGTTTAGTTATATAGTTGTTTGGTTGTGTGCAAGCAAGGTGTTGACAACCTTCATTTTGGCATGAAAGAGGCTTGAAACTTGATGTATGTTCAGCCGGCTATTACAGGATAATTGCAACCCTTTTTTGGGGGTCGGAATATTTGTACATGGCAGTAGTTATTTTGACATGTTCTAGGCTAGTTGTTTACTTTAAATGAAATTTCCAACTCTTGACTTAGCTTAAAAGGAACTCTACAAGCTTTAAACTATGAAATGTGTTCAACTGCTCATTTGAAGTCGTCAATTGTCTGGTTATGTCTTTAGCTAAGTTGTCTACCTAAAATGAGATTTTTCTACTTCTACCTTAGCATGGAAAAGGTTATACAAGTTTTAATCTTTGAGAGGTGATTAACCATGTGTTTGAGATTCACTATATGTTTGAAGTTTGCTAGTTTTGTTTGGTTTTACAACGTGAATATAGAGGTTGTAACTTGAGTTTTTAAAGGTGATTTAAATAAGCTTGAAAACTCACTGTTAAGGCAAGTTCTAATCAGTTTGAGCAAGTTTGTGGTATGGTTAGATGTTGTACCAATTTAAATTACTTCATACGAGTAAAAAATGGTATTAATTTGGTTTCAAAAGTTGAGGCTAGTGGGCTGTAGCTATAACTCTGAGAAGATTGTGTATGCACATGTATAATCGTTTAAAAGCTTGCGTATATATTGATCACCTAGCTCTAAGTTAATTAAGTTGAATAAGGAATTTGGTACTAGCTCATGTATATGACTGTTTTCTTCAAGTCAAGGCATTTGGTTTTCTGTCTTAAAGTCTATTTTAATTATTCGAAAGGTGTATTTGCTTGAGAACTAAATTAGAACTTGTCCCCTTCCTCGACTATTTTTTCGCTAAAATTGGAAGGCCATATGGAAAGGTTAGTTATGTAGACGTGATAAGTTTATATTTACAAAATTATAGTATATTGTTTTCTCTCGTTGGAATCATATGCATGATCCCCAACTGCTCCCTCTGTTGCTTCCTTAGTCGTTTGTATAAATTGTGTTAGTCGAATTGAGTTTGAAATTCTATAAACAACTCAATATGGTGGTATCTCTTGTCTAGATTTTGGGAGTGCAAAACGACTAAGAATCTGCCAACTTGAGCAAATTGATTAAATTGTTAGTCTCTCTTTATAGCTACTATATTTGTATGTCTTGAACGTGAGGGAGTAAGTACTTGTTTAGGTAAAGAAAATGATAAGCTATGTTAAAGGGATAAAGTAGCATGTATATATCAATCTCTCTGTTTTAGATTCCCATTAAGCGCAACAAGTGCATCTTTAAGTGTTTACTTGAATCAATGTCATTAAATGAATGTTTTGGCCTTCTAAAGGTTTGCTTTTATCATTTTAGAGGATTGTACTTGTTAAGAGCCAAGTTGAAATTTGTTAAAAGTATGCTTCTTGACTTCTTCTTTTTCTAGAAATGGAATCTGATTGGAGGCTTTATCACATTGTTCACCTGAGAATGGTTTAAGTTATTTAATTTTATTTTAGTCCATATGTGTGAAACAAAATCAACATTATGAACGAATGAGGTCTTAAGTTGTACCTAAGGTTTTAGGATGTTCTCGTTGATTATATATTCATTCCTTTTAAAGAATGGAAAGCAACTAGCCTTTTATAATCCTTAAGGGTGCTCTATTATCCTTTCCAAATAGTTGTGGATTGGTCAAGTCTATCTTTTCTTAGCATAACCAAAGAACTTGTTTGAGATATTAAGGCTTAGTTTAACTTATAGCTGCTCCGTTTTCGTCATTTATGTGTACAAAATAGCATAGAAGTGTAGTATTTTTAGTACCTTAACAGACCTTATAAATATGAATTATTATTTTCTCTTTTCGTTTCAAATTCTTGAATAAAGATCAACGTGAAGGCTCTTTATAGCAGGCTCTCGTTCCTATGTTAGAGTAAAAAATGGGGCTATACACTTGCTTAGTAATTCATTGTGTATAAAAGTCTCAACCCGTTAAGCATATCTCATTATTTGTGTGCTATTCATTATATTCAGTTATCATGTTAGTGCAAAATCTCTAATCTTTTTCCCTTTTCTGTTTTCATGTGCACAACTGGAGCCAAGAGTTTCTCTTGAAACTCACCCTCGGGCTCAAAATTATCTGGCCAGTAGCCATCATCATATTTCATCTGAGTCGCAGCTTCGGAGTCAGAGTATTAGGAGTTGGGCTCTCAAAGAGCCAAATACTTCTTAGTTCTCTTCGTTTCTTATATTTTATTATTGTTATCGACATTGTTACTTGCTAACTCTATACGCGTTTTTTTTTGTTATGTTGTTTGGCGTAAATTCATGACCTTATTAATTAATCTCCCTTCATTCGTTAATGAAAGTGTAGTTATTTCTATCATTGTTTGTTTACCCCAAGTTTCAAGCAAATAAAAATGGGTAAGCATTCATTTCCCTTATTAATAAAAACCTGAAAATCGCGTTTCTTTATGTGTAAAAATGTTACTGTTTTTTTTAGAAGTAATCCTTTCAGTGTTTTTTTTTAGGTAAATTAAATAAAAAGGAGTCTGCCGTTCTTATTTAAGAATAAAGAAATGGTTAATAGTCCCATTTTTATTTCAAACTAACGTTTGCAGAATTTTGACAGTTGGCCAATTTCAAATATTCTCCAAAAATTGCAAATATGAGGTGTATATATATAATATTGTTTTGTAAACATATTTTACATACCATTGTATTACATCATATTATATTACACATATATTTTACGTACATACATATATATTTTTACACTCATACTATTTTACACACACGCATATCTACACTTATTTTTACCACATACTATTTTTCACTACATATACACATGTTTATAGATTATTATTTTATTACACATTATATACATACTCTTTATGCACATTTATTTTATAATTACTACACATATATTATTTACATGCATATATACTCTACTACACTTTTATATATTTTATACTATTTTTAAAATATTATATTTTTTACCCTTTCAATTATATTTACATCTTATACCGTTTTGTATACACATATTTTTTTTATTTTTTTTACTTTTATATACCTCATACTTTCCTTTAAACACAAGAAATGATTTTAATTTACTCTTCTTCTTTTTTATATTTAAAATTAGATCCTCTAAAAATATTTTTCTTTTAATAAGTAATGCTAAACAAATATCCCTAAATATTTTTCTAAAGCTAAGTTTTAAGGACTATCTTCGGATAGGCTCTGAGGGATGCTTAATACCTTCCCCTCGAGTAACCAAAACTCTTACCTAGAATTTCATCGGTTTTCGCAGACTAAAAACAGAGTTTTACATTAACAAATGATTTTCCTAATTTTTCTTAAAAAGATTAGGTGGCGACTCTAAACCCCTTTTTTAAAAAACCAGGAAGAAGAGCCGGATGTTGCAAACATATTTTGGCCAGTTCAAAATAGGGCGCGACAGAATGGCGACTCCGCTGGGGATACTAACTTATGTTTTACCTTAGCATGCTTAGTTTATGAATGTTATTTGGGTTATTTGTTTATTTGCAGTACATTATTTGCTTTAATTATGTTTATATCGTTATTTGTTTGAAAGGACGCAAGACAAATCCAAACTTGTATTTCTTATTTGTTTGATAAACACTACTTGTTACTTCTTTCTCACTTGCATTTCTCTATCGAGTCTTTGGCCGTACACATTTCACACACTGTGGTACACGCGGAGGGTTTTATTCCCTCCCAAACCTTCTTTTGGATTCCTTAGTTTCAGGGTCGGTGCAATTAGGTTAGTGTGCCGTCTCGCAGTTATTCAGTCCACTCTCAAATCTAGGAAAATACTCTTATTCTAGAAATAGGTCATGTTGCATAGCCTTAGGCAGGACGATCATGAGGATTGACACTGCATTTAGGAAACCGCCCTTGTGTCAACGGGTTTTATCATAAAACCCAACGACATATACTTTGTGTGAATTTGATGTAAATGATCCAAACAAAAATACATAATGGATTTGGGATAAACCAACTTATCATACCCTTTACCTTTCTTTCAGATGAATATCAACCAAAACTTACCAAACATCCAGATGGTCATCTCAGCACCTGAAAACCTAAAAAAATAGTGGCGAAACATCCGCGTAGCACATGGGGATGAAGTACGAGAACATTTGAGGGCTTTCTTGTCATTTATGGGGATCCAAGCTGACAAAACCCTCACCACTTTATTGATGGAATTTTGGGACCCAACCACTGTGACTTTCAAATTTCTGGATTTCGAAATCACTCCTACCTTGGAGGAGATTAGTAATTTTGCTGAACTACCACTGAGAGAAAAAGTGCTGGTACTCCCATCGCCCATAAAGAGGGCAGATTTTCTGAGGCTTTTAGGATTACACATTTTTCCATCACTGAGAAATGTGGAAGGCGGAAAGGTGAAACTGGATTACCTTTTCAAAAGGTACGATCGTCTCGAGAGCTTTGACGAACACCAAGGTGAATTCGCCTGTACTCGTAGGCAGTGGGTATATATGCGACCGAGGGTCTTTGTGTTGGTTTTTTTGGGAACTATGATCTTCCCGATGAGGTTTCATTGCATCGACCTCAATATCCTGCCGATAGTGATGAACGTCTTTGCAGAGCCGTAGAGACTTACCTTGGTACACATGATCCTTGCCGATATATTTCGGTCGCTATCTGCATGCACACGAGGACAAAATTTCTTTGGAGGCTGCAATTTATCATTGCAAATTTGGGCAGTAGAACATTTCTATCCCCGCCACCCACAAATGGACTACTGTATTGACACACGCAACAGGATTCAGACTCATAAAGAACGCATGAGATATTGGACATATACGCCTACTGGAGAAGAAGAGTGGCGCACATTTTTGACCAACCTTACCGGAGATTTCATCCAGTGGAGATATCCCTGGATGACAGGATTGGCTTTAATCAGAACTCGATACTTGTATTTTATCGAGTTGATGGGACTAGGAGGCATCCAGCCATATGCGCCTCTTCGTGTTTTAAGACAGTTTGGCTTTGTCCAGGATATATCATTGTGGTCAATCATGGCGTTACATGAGGACAGTTATGGTGCCATGATCCCAACGGTACAAATGATGAACTTGCAGGCTGAATGGGATTATATGATCACATTGCACATGGGAGGAGACAAATGGTGTACGCCAGAATACTATGCTTGGCGGACGATCGTGAGCCACTTGGCTCAACCAAGTGCAGAAGGATTCAGGGATTTGGCAGATGTCCAGTGGGTCAAATGGGTTAGGGAAGAAGTGCTTCCTCGCATGGAGATCACAACACCGATGTATAACTAGATTGTTCTAGAATCCATCAATTATTTGATAACAAGGATAGAGGAGGATCCGGAAGAAGATCCAGATGATCCAGAAGAAGATCCAGAGGAAGAAATAGGGGAAGACCTGGAAGAGGATCCGGAAGAAGACCCTGAGGAAGAGATGGAAGAAGACCCCAAGGAGGCTTCTGAAACTGGCTCCAACTTTTATGATCCTAACGATGGAGGGATGATAGAGACAGACTCAGAGCCCAGGTATCATCATTCCGCTGGATCTCCAGAGTATCATCCAGCACCACAGGATGATAGTGATGACGGTCCTACGTGGCCCTAGGTTATCCTTTCCCATTGTACCCTCTTTTTTTTTCATATTCCCTAAAGGTGCCTCATGGCCCATCCTTTTGTACGCCCTAGTGGCCATCCCATGTCTTTCATTTTCAGGCTCCCATCAGCCTATCTATTGTAAGCTTTCGAAGCCACCTTTTGCTTAATGAAAAGTCATGTTTATCTCAAATCCTAAGTATGTTCAAAATGGATCATTTATTATTAAATTGTATGCAGCGTAGGCCTACCTATGGCAAAACGAGGCTCCATATTAGGACACGTTTTTGTGTGAATATAGCCAACTTGGCGTATATATTTGTTATATAGTCCAACATTTCCCAAACTAACATAGTTTTCTTTTCCTTTTCTTGTCTTTTCTTTATGATTATTATCAATCCCCGAAGAAAGTTGATTTGTGTCGATTAGCAAACTGGCGGAATCGCAATACAACCTTCGATCTAAAGGAAAAATGAGCGAAGAATCTAACAATGCCTCGATGGCACCAGTAGATGGCGCCGAAAGTTCCCGAAAACTGATGGACACTCAAAACGATGAACAAATGGCCAACATGGCACAAGAAATTGAGATCCTGAAAGAAGAACTGCGCCAAGTGCGGGACTTGACTAAGCTGACAACTGCTACCTTCCTCGTTCAATTCCAATTGCCAAATGCTGAGTTACGTCCGGTCACTCCCGCCAACTTAACAAACACGCCTAAGCAAACACCACCTGTTCCCACTTATTCTCAAGATCTATTTGCTCATCCGCCCGCTGTTAGGGCTGCACCTAATCTTTCCTTGCCTACGCAGAACTTCACTGTTCCAATTTACCCAACAATGCAGTACATACCTGAGGCACATGTCACTTGCGAGATACCTGTGCCACCGGTATATGCTACTGAAGCTCCTACTTTAGCAACATCCATGGCTGTCAAAGTACCATATGAGGTTGATCAGTACATAGGATTGGAGAGGGATGTTCGGTCAAATGAAGAGAGGTCGATAGCAGCTCAACTTGAAAGTTTGAAAAGGGCTTTTAAAAGCATGCAAGTCACCAGGGGAACCGAGAGTCTGGACTATGATGACCTATGCATCCACCCAGACATCGATATGTCGGTCGGGTACAAACCACCAAAATTTGATGTATTTAATGGGAAGGGCGATCCTCACGCACACCTAAGAGCCTATTGCGACAAGCTGGTCAGCGTAGGAAGGAACGAGAAGTTGAGGATGAAACTATTTATTCAAAGTCTGTCGGGAGAAGCTCTAACTTGGTACACTCGCCAAGACCCTCGCAAATGGCGTGATTGGCAAGAAATGGCCGAAGATTTCATGAGTCGCTTCAGATTTAATACCGAAATCACTCCAGACAGATTCTCACTTGCCAACATACAAAAGAAGCCATCTGAATCATTTCAAGAATATTCATGGAGATGGAGGACTGAGGTTGCTCGGATCCAACCCCCACTTGATGAAAATGAACTCTCTAAGTACTTTATCCGAGCTCAGGAAGGCGTCTACTTCGACAAAATGATGGGCCAAAAGTTCGCTGACTTGGTCAAGATGGGAGACTTTATTGAGGAAGGTATTAAGTCCGGAAAAATTTAGTCTATGGTCGCACTGCAAGCCGCAAGTAAGGCCATACAGTCAGGTTCCATTGGTGGTATCAAGAAGAAGAAGAAGGAAGACGTCTCAGCCGTCACACCTTACTACCAACATGGAGGATCATCCCACCGATACCCTAACAACTCCCAAATTATCGCACATGTTCCAGTATATAGTACCCAGCCACACTATAATCCACCTCGAGCTCCAGCACACCAAAATCCACCGAAGCCGTATGCCCCATCCAAGCTCCAGTTCACCAAAATAGACCAGCATATGCACCAAGACCACGTCCTAATCTTGAAGCCAGAAATACCCGCACCTACACTCCTATTGCCGAGCCTTTGGCTCAATTGTTTTAAAGGTTGAAGGTAGCGGGTTTGTTGCAGCCAATTGAGGGAAGAATCCCTGATCCGATACTACGAAGCTTTGATGGAAATAAGCGATGTGCATACCACTCAGGAATCCAAGGACATGACACGGAGGAGTGTTTTGGCTTGAAGAACCAGATCAAGTCTCTTATCAGAAAGGGAGTAATCAAATGCACCGATACTCCTCCGAATGTGAACAACAACCCTCTACCAGATCATGAGAATCGAGGAGTCAACATGATTACCCTGGAGGAAGAGTATGACCTGGAAGGGGCTATCGTGCCTATCTGGAACACAGAAGAAGTTGCCGCCACATCTCCAGCACAACCTTTTATCATAGTTCAACTGAGAGAGCCTTTGACTATTCAAACCTACCTGCCGAGAGTTGTGGTAACCACTATAGACACTGGAAAACCTGACTATGACACTAAAGCAGTCCCATGGGACTATCGGACGGAAGCCAAGGGCAAGATGATAGACGCTGCTGTGGCTCACGGAATGACCAGGTCGGGAAGGTGTTATGCCCCGGAGGATCTAAGTCGAGGGGTTCCCGGGAAAGAACAAAATCCAAAGAAGAATGTTACTGATGCAGAAGATACAGAATTTTGGAAGAAGATGCAGTCTAAAGATTACTCAGTCGAGGAACAACTAATGAAGACACCAGCCCACATTTCCATTATGTCCTTGCTAATGAGTTCTGAAGCCCATAGGAACGCTTTGGTACAAGTTCTGAGCGGAGTTAGCATACCAAAAGAAACTCCAAGTGACACATTGGCTGCAACAATTGGAAAAATGGTGGAAGTGAACAAAATCTGTTTCCATGATGATGAATTACCAGCAGAAGGGGTTGGCCACAACAAAGCACTTCACATCGCTGTCAAGTTCTGTGATAAGATCGTGACTAGAGTTTTGATCGATGGCAGTTCTGGATGCAACATCTGTCCTTTCACCACATTGAGAGATTTAGGTGTGAATATGGGATAGATAAGGGAAAGTCGTGTGAAGGTGAGAGCTTTTGATGGCGCGCAGAGAAGCGTCATTGGAGAAATCTATCTCACATTGCAAGTAGGTCCAGCTGAATTCCCCATCTTATTTCAAGAGATGGATGTGTCGTCCAACTACAACTTGTTACTAGGAAGGCCATGGGTCCATATGGCAAGAGCAGTTCCCTCCATACTTCATCAGTGTGTAAAGTTCGAGTGGGGTCGCACCGAAGCTACCATTCACGGGGAGCTCAGTCACCCCATCTATTCCGTGAATTCTGTTCCAGTCACCAAAGAATTGGATGGAGCCACTTTCCATGCTCTGGAGATCATGCAAGCTGTAAGAATTGATGAGAAAGTAGAGCCTGTAAAGATGGAGATGTCGAGAGCAGCGAAGATGGTTGCGTTAGAGATGTTGAAATATGGGTATCAACCAAAGACAAGGCTCGGACCTAAGGCTGACGGTATAATTGAACCAATCCAGCTGAAACATCAGAAGGGTACCGCCGGGCTAGGATATAAGCCTACTTCAGGAGGAGTCCACATTACAAAGTTTGGGGAAGTAGTGTTCGTGCCAGGACAAGTCCTAATCCCAGATGAAGCAGTTGATGAAGATGTCATTGAGGGAATAGGAAATCTATTCGTGGCCATGACCGACGATAGACTGGAGAAAGATATCAAGAAGCTGACCATCCGTGATGCCGAGCCTGGAGAAGTCTTGCAGAACTGGACCATCAGCCCATCCCTGTTTCGACAGGAGTCCTGGTAGTGTGGAAATGTAGTTTTATTTCAAAATGTTTTTGCATGATCAATTGAGGCTTGAATCATGCCTAAGCCCCTTTTTTCTACTCGCCTCTTCTAAAAAAGCTAGATTGCTTTTTAATAAAAATTCTTTATTTTTCTTAAAATTTATCTTTCGATTGTTTAAAATAACTATTTATTTTTACTCACCTTTCATACTTTTCAGTGCTAATATTAGTAAAAATCATCGTACAACGGTTATGACATGTAACGAATCCATTGAGCAAAGTACGAGTCATGAGCAGGACTATGAAGAATACGATGAAAGCATGATGCCTGAAAATCTACCTCAGGAGATCGAACAACTTGAAAGTCAGAAAAAGCCCAACATGGATGAAACCGAGGTTGTCAACTTGGGAAATGAAAAAATGGTGAAAGAAATACGAGTCAGCATACACCTGGAAGATGAAAGAAAGCGAGGATTGATTGAATTGATCAAGCAATATGTTGATGTGTTTGCTTGGTCCTACGATGACATGCCGGGATTAAGCACCGATATTGTCTCACACAAGCTACCGACTGATCCTTTTTGCCCGCCTGTGAAGCAAAAGACTAGAAAATTCAAGCCTGATTTGAGTTTAAGAATCAAGGAGGAGGTAACTAAGCAGATCCAGGCAAATGTTGTGAGGGTTACTAATTACCCCACATGGTTGGCCAATATCGTGCCAGCGCCAAAAAAGGATGGGAAAATCAGGATATGTGTAGACTATCGGGATCTTAATAAAGATAGTCCCAAGGATAATTTTCCTCTCCCAAACATTCATATACTCATCGACAATTGTGCAAAGCATGAGTTGCAATCATTTGTTGATTGCTTTGCAGGATATCACCAAGTCCTGATGAATGAAGATGATGCGGAGAAAACAACATTTATCACTCCATGGGGGGTGTATTGCTATAGAGTGATGCCATTTGGACTTAAAAATGTTGGCGCAACCTATATGAGGGCCATGACTACCCTCTTCTATGATATGATTCACAAGGAGATTGAAGTGTACACCATGAGCAAGAAGTTTACACCATACGAGGCAAGATATACCTTGTTAGAACGAACGTGTTGCGCTTTGACTTGGATTGCGCAAAAGTTGAGGCATTACCTATCGGCATACACCACGTACTTGATCTCAAGAATGGATCCACTCAAGTACATCTTTCAGAAACCAATGCCTACAGGGAAACTAGCAAAGTGGCAGATTTTGCTGAGTGAGTTCGACATTGTGTACGTGACACAGAAGGCCGTCAAAGGACAAGCTTCGGCCGATCACCTCACAGAAAATCCAGTGGATAAAGATTATGAACCGCTCATGACCTACTTCCCCGATGAAGAAGTATTTTTTGCAGGAGAGGATATCTCAGAGTCGTATGATGGATGGAGGTTGTTCTTCGATGGGGCATCAAATTTCAAAGGAGTCGGAATTGAAGCAGTCTTGGTTTCAAAAATGGGTCAGTACTACCCAATCTCAGCCAAGATTAGATTCCCTTGCACAAACAACATGGCAGAATATGAAGCATGTATTATCGGACTTAGGATGGCTGTGGACATGAACATCAAAGAGCTTTTGGTAATAGGTGATTCTGACCTATTGGTTCATCAGGTACAAGGAGAATGGGCCACCAAGAATGTCAAGATCCTTCCTTATCTGGAATGTGTAAAGGAGCTGAGCAAAAGGTTTACAAAGATTGAGTTTAAACATGTCCCCCGGGCTCAAAACGAGTTCGCTGATGCTTTGGCTACTCTTTCCTCAATGATCCAACACCCGGATAAGAATTACATCAACCCTATTGAAGTAGAGATACATGACCAGCACGCCTACTGTTTTCACGTAGATGAAGAGTTTGATAGAAAGCCATGGTACCATGATATTAGAAGGTTGCTCGAAGCAGGAGAATATCCGTAAAATGCCAGTAGCAAGCAGAAGCGGACTTTAAGGAGAATGGCCAATCATTTCTTCCTTAACGGTGAAATCCTATATACGAGAACCCCGGATTTGGGATTACTAAGGTGTGTCGATGCAACAGAAGCGACAAGACTGTTAGAAGAAGTTCACGCAGGGACATGTGGACCCCATATGAATAGATTCACTTTGGCAAAGAAGATTTTGAGAGCTGGATATTTTTGGATGACTATGGAGAGGGATAGCATCCGGTATGTACAAAAATGTTATCAGTGTCAAGTTCATGGCTACTTCATACGAGTTCTGCCAAACGAGCTCAATGTGATGGGGTCCCCATGGCCATTTGCTGCTTGGGGCATAGATGTAATTGGACCCATAGAGCCTCCCACATCAAATGGACACCGTTTCATCCTGGTAGCTATCGACTATTTCACAAAATGGGTTGAGGCTTCAACGCACAAGGCAGTAACTAAGAAGGTGGTAGCAGATTTTGTCCGAAATAACATAGTTTGTCGGTTTGGAATTCCAGAATCAATCATAACAGACAACGGAGCCAATCTTAATAGTGATCTCATGATAGAGACTTGTGAAAGGTTTAAGATCTCCCACCGGAACTCCACAGCATATCGACCACAAATTAATGGAGCAGTTGAGGCCGCGAACAAGAATATCAAGAGGATCCTGAGAAAAATAATAGATAGTAACAGAGAATGGCATGAGAAGCTACTATATGCTTTGCTCGGCTATCGCACCATGATCAGAACATCCACTGGTGCAACCCCCTACATGTTGGTCTACGGTTCGGAAGCAGTGATATCCGCTGAAGTGGAAATACCTTCTCTAAGAATCATCCAAGAGATTGGTCTGGAAGATGCGGAATGGGTTCGTAGAAGTATTGAACAGTTGATGCTCATTGATGAGAAGAGACTGGATGCAGTATGTCATGGCCAACTCTATCAAAACAGAATGACCAAAGCGTTCAACAAGAAAGTCAAGCCTCGACGATTCACACCAGGGCAATTAGTATTGAAGAAAATATTCCCTCACCAAAATGAAGCTAAGGGGAAATTTATGCCAAATTGGCAAGGTCCTTACATGGTTCACCGAGTGCTCTCAGGCGGAGCAGTAATCCTCGCAGAAATGGATGGCATCGTGAGCACAAAGCCGATCAATTCAGACGCTATCAAGAAGTACTACATTTGAAGACAGAGGGACTAGTTGTTATTTCCTTGTACTTTTTGCATTTTTCTGTAATGTAACAGAACTACGTATTAGCCTGACTTCCCACGGCGGGATATGTAGGCAACCCACATCGGGTCCGGTATCCCTTAGAAAAACCAAAAAATATATCATTTCATGTATTCAGAACTACGATTGACCTGACTTCCCTTGGTGGGATACGTAGG
Organism: Jaltomata sinuosa; assembly: GCA_003996215.1. Lineage (NCBI taxonomy): Eukaryota > Viridiplantae > Streptophyta > Magnoliopsida > Solanales > Solanaceae > Jaltomata > Jaltomata sinuosa. Next base: position 65,380 of record QJPP01004478.1, read on the forward strand.
CAACTCTCATCGGATTCGGTCATTTCATATTTTTCATTTTCCATATTGTACTTGAACTACGCCATGACCTGATTCCATTTGGATACGTAGGCAGCCTGAGTCATGCTCGGTCAATGCATTTTCTTTTCCATTTCCCCTATTGTACTCGAACTACGTCATGACCTGATTCCGCTTGGATACGTAGGCAACCTGAGTCAGGCTCGGTCAATGCATCTCATGTTTTTCATTATCCCTAATGTACTTGAACTACGTCATGACCTGATTCTGCTTGGATACGTAGGCAGCCTGAGTCAGGCTCGATCAATGCATTACATATTTCAAATTCTTCCTTCATATCCCGAACTACGTACAGACCTGATTCCCATTCGAGGATACGTAGGCAACCTAAAAGGTTCGTTCATACCCTTAGGATAAACCTCCCTCCCCCCTTTTATTTATACCTTCAGAGTGATCACAACATCTACAAAGAGATAGAGAAGCGTCACCAGAAGCCGAAGCTACGAGAAGAGTACATTTGGACATCCTCAACAAATGGGAAAACTCGATTGGATTTCAGAACATGTCATAATCTAAGGAACGATGAATAATCACTATATATATGCTCCTAGTATATACAAAATATACTTATTTTTCTAAAAAATAAATAAATAAATATATATATATATTCAAAATATTTTAATGCCTTTCCACCTACTGAGTCTCCAAAATAGGAAGTTGCGAGCAACCGAGGAGGTTTTGAAGGGATCCACCTACCGAGTCTCTGGGATAGGAAATAACGAGCGGCTGATGAGGTTTTGAAGAAGTCTAATGGCAAGGCCAGGGTCCGCAAGCCGACACAAATCAACACCCCTCCCAAAACTAAGAATTTTTCTTTGAGCGTAGGAAAAACAAGAATCAAGACAGGATGATGTCAAGTCAAGCTCATGGACATGATTGGATAAATCTTTCGGCTATCACGACACCATAAGCCGAATATTCTTCCCCTACTAAATCTTTCGGCTATCACGACACCATAAGCCGAATATTCTTCCCCTACTCTACTTTAAAATACTTTATCCCAATTCTTACAATTCTTAAAAGGTTTTCATTTATGTCTTTGCAGGTGCGTTCGAGATCCGGATCAAGTGTAGAAGATAGAGAGCTCTCGTAGGACAAATAGGATAGTTTATCTCTTTCCAAATAACCTCCGCCAATCGGAGATTGCCATCTTATTGCGTCAAATAACTCCGCCAATAGGAGAATGCCGACTGACTTCATCAAACTCCACCAATTGGAGGTTGTATATAAGCAAACAAAATGACGCTCTGCTGATTGGAGCTTGTACATAAGCAAACAAGATGACGCTATGACGATTGGAGCCTGTACATAAACAAGCAAGCATCCCTCTGCCAAATCAGAGAAATGTATATTAGCAAGCAAAACATACTCCGCCAATTGGAGGCTGCATCATAGCAAACATCATCATAACTCCATCAATAATAAGCATGCATGCTATCAACATCCTCATTTTTGCATTAAAGACCGCTCCACCAAATGGAGATATCACGGCTGATTCACCAGATGAAAATTTTACTTCCCAAGTATTGCCCCGCCAGTCGAGAGGCTTTACTTTACAAGATCGCCCCGCCAGTCGAGAGGCTTTACTTTACAAGATTTCCCCGCCAGTCGAGAGGCTTTGCTTTACAAGATTGCCCCGCCAGTCGAGAGGCTTTACTTTACAGTGTTGCCCCGCCAGTCGAGAGGCTTTACTTTACAAGTGTTGCCCCGCCAGTCGAGAGGCTTTACTTTACAAGTGTTGCCCCGCCAGTCGAGAGGCTTTACTTTTTAAGTGTCACCCCGCCAGCCGGAGGCTTTAATTCCCAAGTTATTTCACCTACATTACATCCACTCCGCAAAATGGAGACGTCAACGATCGTTTGAATATCTACACTCTGCTCTTTACATTGCAATTTTAATTTACAGTTTTGAGCCTCAACAGGTACTTTGTAACCCCTTTTTACATGTTTTGCAGGACGACACACTACAACGTGGAACTACCTTTAAGCATCGATTGAGGCATTTCTTGAGAGGAATACCAAACTCACAAGCCAGAGTTTCAAGACTAACACTCCGACTCCAATTCCTACAAGCGGTCGTCCATACTTCTAAATTAGGGTACATCTGCTCTCGCAAACATCGATACCCTTTTCTCTATCTCCTAGAATTCTCACTAGAGGCTATTAAAGGGACTACCTCCATCCAACTAATTCGATGGGATCTTATAGGGATGCGAGATGCACCTAGTAGAGTCTCGTTTATGGGTGTGTTGTGCTCCACATTTATAATCGGGAGGCTGTGAAAGTGCGCCCATCCTGAAAAGGTTATTGTCATCTAGGAAATAATCTACCGTCAATTCCATAAAACTCTTTCCAAGCTCAACTAAGAGACCAGTGTCAACCATAAATCATACACTGGGGCAAATTTTAAGGACTGCCTCAAAATTTGCCATAATCCTCTTTTCAGAACTACAACCGGCCTGATTCCCGTTTCCTTAGGGACATGTAGGCAGCTCAACTTCGAGCATGGCCGTACCCACTCCATTCGTGACAAGATCATCTTCCTCTTTATTCCAGGAAATATCAGTGTCATCGTAAAACTAGCACTGGAGCAAAATTTTGAGGACCTCTCAAAAAATTTGAACTACATCGGCCTGATTCTCGTAAAACCCGAGATATGTAGGCAACTCGGAGACCAGAGTTCGGTCGAATTTATAATCACAATAACCTTTCTCCTTCTAGGTATGTCCTTTCCAAAATTTGATTTTTCGATTGAGACAAAATTGGCTTTACGTCAATGTCTTCGCCCAAAGACTCTTTCATCATCTCTGTTCGAAGAGGGGCAAGTTGTTGACACCCAATTTTGGCCCTCCTTTTTCCCATAATTAATTTTTATATGCTTCTTAGTCCCGAGGACTTTTCCAAAATAATTTTCTTATTTTTATATTAGTTTTTAATAAATTTTGGCACCAATAATCATTTTAAAAAAGTGATTTCCTTTACTTTTTATAATAATACTAATATATATTATTTCCTTTACTTTCCATGTATGAAATAATAATAACTAATAATATTGTATCTTATAAAATCACCCCAAAAATATTTTATAATTCATTCTTTTTAATAAAATATTAGTATATTAACTTTTATTTCAAACTCTAAATAAATTTTGTCATATCGCTATAATATTTCCTAAATATAGTTCTATCGATTGAGGATTGCGATTACGCGTATCAAAATTATTTTTTAAGTCATTTATATACGTATTGGAAAATTAATTAGGATAAAAGAAGCATCGTTAAATTAATTAAGTGAGAAAACGAATAGGGAAAATCGAATTTTTCTACAAACTAATTCATTTACCAATTTTTGGGCCAAATCCTTATTTCTTTCAGCCAAAAATTAACTGGCCCACTACCTAATTCCTCCTAACCCGGCCCAAAACCTCCTAACCCGGCCCAAAAAAACCCCTAAACTAAACTAATCCTAATCCCCTCTCCACTCTCTCGTCCAAAACCAACAGAACTCCCTCTCCCATCACTCTTCTCTCATCTCGCCTCTTCTCTCTGCGGCGATGAAGCCGCTAGACCACCGGATAATGGCAAAATCCGGTGGTCTTCACCCTTCTCTCCTCTACTTTTCTATCAATGTAGCCATCCCCTCATCTTTATGTACCCCCCCCCCTCACCTTTTGACATCACAAAAATAGAGCTATAAAGCTTCCCCCACTGCCGGCTGCAGACCTCGGAAAAGAGGAGAAAATCGAAGACCCGTCGGATTCAAAGTGTTATCCGACGGGTACGAGCTTAATCCGATAGGTCCGAGTTCTACACCTCCAACCCGTCACTTTCTCCTTCAAATCAGTCTGAAAAGGTAGACAAATCTCCTTCCTTTCTCTGATTTCATCATTTCCCTTGCAATTTGGCTTTCCAAGAATTTAAAATTTGAATTCTTGGAAAGAACCGTTTGATCCCCCAAATTCGGCTATAAAAGGAACCCTTGGGTTTCCAGGAGATCATCAATTATCACCAACAGTTCACACCAATTGTTCTCTGATTGTTCACTATCAATATACTTATACTCACTGCTCGTCTTTCTCCTATTGTCTCGCTTGCTCTATTCGGATACCTTGAGTCGGAGTCGGGTTCGCTAGCTTGAAACTCGACACTCAACGGCCTCAATCGCTGCCCAACACAAGGTAAATTCTATCCCGTTTTAGTTACATTGCTCTTAGTTTTGCAAATTTTTAATTGTGTGTTTAGTCGGGATGTTAGTCGTTCAGCTGGCTGATTTTTGGCGAAAAAGATGTGAAAGGAAAAGTAGTTTTTCTGGCCGTTTGGTTATCTGCATCGAATAAGTGTCTATGAAGTCTGATGTTTTCCTTTAAGTGTGGTTAGCTATCTATTTAATGTCACTATGATGTCGATTTGAATATTGGAATGTGGCAGTAGTTGTTTAGTTATATAGTTGTTTGGTTGTGTGCAAGCAAGGTGTTGACAACCTTCATTTTGGCATGAAAGAGGCTTGAAACTTGATGTATGTTCAGCCGGCTATTACAGGATAATTGCAACCCTTTTTTGGGGGTCGGAATATTTGTACATGGCAATAGTTATTTTGACATGTTCTAGGCTAGTTGTTTACTTTAAATGAAATTTCCAACTCTTGACTTAGCTTAAAAGGAACTCTACAAGCTTTAAACTATGAAATGTGTTCAACTGCTCGTTTGAAGTCGTCAATTGTCTGGTTATGTCTTTAGCTAAGTCGTCTACCTAAAATGAGATTTTTCTACTTCTACCTTAGCATGGAAAAGGTTATACAAGTTTTAATCTTTGAGAGGTGATTAACCATGTGTTTGAGATTCACTATATGTTTGAAGTTTGCTAGTTTTGTTTGGTTTTACAACGTGAATATAGAGGTTGTAACTTGAGTTTTTAAAGGTGATTTAAATAAGCTTGAAAACTCACTGTTAAGGCAAGTTCTAATCAGTTTGAACAAGTTTGTGGTATGGTTAGATGTTGTACCAATTTAAATTACTTCATACGAGTAAAAAATGGTATTAATTTGGTTTCAAAAGTTGAGGCTAGTGGGCTGTAGCTATAACTCTGAGAAGATTGTGTATGCACCTGTATAATCGTTTAAAAGCTTGCGTATATATTGATCACCTAGCTCTAAGTTAATTAAGTTGAATAAGGTGTTTGGTACTAGCTCATGTATATGACTGTTTTCTTCAAGTCAAGGCATTTGGTTTTCTGTCTTAAAGTCTATTTTAATTATTCGAAAGGTGTATTTGCTTGAGAACTAAATTAGAACTTGTCCCCTTCCTCAACTGTTTTTTCGCTAAAATTGGAAGGCCATCTGGAAAGGTTAGTTATGTAGACGTGATAAGTTTATATTTACAGAATTATAGTATATTGTTTTCTCTCGTTGGAATCATATGCATGATCCCCAACTGCTCCCTCTGTTGCTTCCTTAGTCGGTTGTGTAAATTGTGTTAGTCGAATTGAGTTTGAAATTCTATAAACAACTCAATATGGTGGTATCTCTTGTCTAGATTTTGGGAGTGCAAAACGACTAAGAATCTGCCAACATGAGCAAATTGATTAAATTGTTAGTCTCTCTTTGTAGCTACTCTGTTTGTATGTCTTGAACGTGAGGGAGTAAGTATTTGTTTAGGTAAAGAAAATTATAAGCTATGTTAAAGGGATAAAGTAGCATGTATATATCAATCTCTCTGTTTTAGATTCCCATTAAGCGCAACAAGTGCATCTTTAAGTGTTTACTTGAATCAATGTCATTAAATGAATGTTTTGGCCTTCTAAAGGTTTGCTTTTATCATTTTAGAGGATTGTACTTGTTAAGAGCCAAGTTGAAATTTGTTAAAAGTATGCTTCTTGACTTCTTTTTTTTCTTAGAAATGGAATCTGATTGGAGGCTTTATCACATTGTTCACCTGAGAATGGTTTAAGTTATTTTATTTTATTTTAGTCCATATGTGTGAAACAAAATCAACATTATGAACGAATGAGGTCTTAAGTTGTACCTAAGGTTTTAGGATGTTCTCGTTGATTATATATTCATTCCTTTTAAAGAATGGAAAGAAACTAGCCTTTTATAATCCTTAAGGGTGCTCTATTATCCTTTCCAAATAGTTGTGGATTGGTCAAGTCTGTCTTTTCTTAGCATAACCAAAGAACTTGTTTGAGATATTAAGGCTTAGTTTAACTTATAGCTGCTCCGTTTTCGTCATTTATGTGTACAAAATAGCATAGAAGTGTAGTATTTTTAGTACCTTAACAGACCTTACAAATATGAATTATTATTTTCTCTTTTCGTTTCAAATTCTTGAATAAAGATCAACGTGAAGGCTCTTTATAGCAGGCTCTCGTTCCTATGTTAGAGTAAAAAATGGGGCTATACACTTGCTTAGTAATTCATTGTGTATAAAAGTCTCAACCCGTTAAGCATATCTCATTATTTGTGTGCTATTCATTATATTCAGTTATCATGTTAGTGCAAAATCTCTAATCTTTTTCCCTTTTCTGTTTTCATGTGCACAACTGGAGCCAAGAGTTTCTCTTGAAACTCACCCTCGGGCTCAAAATTATCTGGCCAGTAGCCATCATCATATTTCATCTGAGTCGCAGCTTCGGAGTCAGAGTATTAGGAGTTGGGCTCTCAAAGAGCCCAACACTTCTTAGTTCTCTTCGTTTCTTATATTTTATTATTGTTATCGACATTGTTACTTGCTAACTCTATACGCGTTTTTTTTTGTTATGTTGTTTGGCGTAAATTCATGACCTTATTAATAAATCTCCCTTCCATCGTTAATGAAAGTGTAGTTATTTCTATCATTATTTGTTTACCCAAGTTTCAAGCAAATAAAAATGGGTAAGCATTCATTTCCCTTATTAATAAAAACCTGAAAATCGCGTTTCTTTATGTGTAAAAATGTTACTGTTTTTTTTTAGAAGTAATCCTTTCAGTGTTTTTTTTTAGGTAAATTAAATAAAAAGGAGTCTGTCGTTCTTATTTAAGAATAAAGAAATGGTTAATAGTCCCATTTTTGTTTCAAACTAACGTTTGCAGAATTTTGACAGTTGGCCAATTTCAAATATTCTCCAAAAATTGCAAATATGAGGTATATATATATTATTATTATTTTGTAAACATATTTTACATACCATTGTATTACATCATATTATATTACACATATATTTTACGTACATACATATATATTTTTACACTCATACTATTTTACACACACGCATATCTACACCTATTTTTACCACATACTATTTTTCACTACATATACACATGTTTATAGATTATTATTTTATTACACATTATATACATACTCTTTATGCACATTTATTTTATAATTACTACACATATATTATTTACATGCATATATACTCTACTACACTTTTATATATTTTATACTATTTTTAAAATATTATATTTTTTACTCTTTCAATTATATTTACATCTTATACCGTTTTGTATACACATATTTTTTTTATTTTTTTTACTTTTATATACCTCATACTTTCCTTTAAACACAAGAAATGATTTTAATTTACTCTTTTTTTTTTTATATTTAAAATTACATCCTCTAAAAATATTTTTCTTTTAATAAGTAATGCTAAACAAATATCCCTAAATATTTTTCTAAAGCTAAGTTTTAAGGACTATCTTCAGATAGGCTCTGAGGGATGCTTAATACCTTCCCCTTGAGTAACCAAAACTCTTACCTAGAATTTCATCAGTTTTCGCAGACTAAAAACAGAGTTTTACATTAACAAATGATTTTCCTAATTTTTCCTAAAAAGATTAGGTGGCGACTCTAAACCCCTTTTTTTAAAAACCAGGAAGAAGAGACGGATGTTGCAAACATATTTTGGCCAGTTCAAAATAGGGCGCGACAGTCGTCTAGCTTGGTTTGTTCGTTAAGCTCTCGACATAACATGAAAGTGGCAGGTTTTAACTTATTATTACTAAAATCAAAACAAAATAGGTTAGACAATAACAAGTAAACACAAATAATTTTGAATAGTAAATGTTTTTTTTCAAATAAGGAGGCTTTCATTGAAACTCGGAAATATTTACAAACTTATGGTTACAACCCACATAAGTGTAGGTTCATGCCTTTTGGAAAGAAGTAAATAGTACGAGGAATATTAAAACATAAAGGGTGGGTCGCAGAGCCTCATTCGGACCATCACCGATTTTTCATAAAATAGAGTCTTTGTCTACCCAGCCGAGTGGAGAGTCACGAGGGGAGTTGCAGCCCAGTTCTGCAAATTTTTGCCAGGTCCGGCGTCCCTGATCATGGAGGCTTTAGGGATTTTATCTGTTATAGCATCACGTTCCTCAAACAGCTCCTTTATTCTGTCCTCTAACCCGTCACTTGCGGGACCAGTACGAACTGGGAATGACTGATATAAGTGAGGGAGTGGCTTAGACAGTCCTGACTGCTTCTTCTCTTCGACTCTCACCTTGTACTCTTGGGCCACATACCCTAGTCTATGACTGGTCATCTGTCCAGGGATGTTTAAAGGCTCTGTCATATTGTCAGAGTTCTTTCCCAGCCCGAGACCAGACTCGTATCCACTTCTCAGCATCACAGTCACGAGCACTTTATAGATAGGTGGCATGGAAATTTGAGGATCAAGATCTTCTTCAGTGGCATTGAAGATCTCTACAGTGTAGAAATCACTTCCCCTTGGGACCTCTTCAATCACAGGGACACAACCATTAGGACGACTTAAGTGACTTCCTTCTCCGTGGATCGCCACCTCATGTTCCTCCCAAATGAACTTTACCATCTGGTGCAAAGTTGATGGTATAGCTCTGGCTCCTTGGATCCATGGTCTTCCCAGAAGCAAGTTATAACTGGTGGTGATATCCATGACTTGAAATTCTATACGGAACTTGGCGGGTCCCATTTAGATGTACATGCTAACTTCCCCGATAGTGTCCCTTTGACCTCCGTCAAAAGCTCTTATGTTGACCCTGCTCTGGCGAATCTTTCCCAGATTACACTTCGACTGAGTTAGTATGGACAACGAACAGATGTTCAACCCCGATCCATCATCGATCAAAACTCTATTTATCATCTTCTCTTGACATTTGACAGTGACGTGCAGAGCTTTGTTGTGCATCATGCCTTCAAAAAGTAGTTCAACAATACTTAAAGTAGCTATAGCCTTTTCTAGCATTTCTTACTTTTTAGGGCTAATTGACACTATTGGCCTGCTCATAACCCATTCTTCATCGACCTCTATCATGTTAACAGTGGCTCCTCTGTGATTCGGGAGAGGGTTATTAATAACATTAGCCGGTGCTGTTTGTAGTGTGACTACTCTTTGATCAATCAAATCCTGAATTTTGTGCCTCAGGTTAAAGAAATCTTTGGTGCCATGTCCGACTCCTATGGAATGATAAGCACAATGTCGGTCAGCCCTGAAGAAATGAGAGTCAGGATTTGCAGGTTTGGGTGGAATGGGCTGGATAAATCCGACAGCCTTCAATCTCTCGTACAACTGAGTTTTGGTTTCAGCCAGCTGGGTGAAAGTTCGAGGAACTTTCTTTTCTAGATTTGGACGAGGGAGGTTAGTATTAGCGGGAGGCAGAACCAGGCGATTATTCTGGTTCTCGGGAGCCTTTTGATACACTTGGAAGTTTTGAGGAGTTTGGTAAGTGGGTTGCATATTTGGTTGTGGAGCTTGGTAAATAGGATGAGTATAGAAAATTGGTTGAGGACTTTGTGGAGCTAGGGGTGGGGTTGTTGGATTAAGTGATTTTTTAAAGTTGGCCCCGAAAGGTTTCCGCAATCTTGGGCTACGATTGGAGGATATTGAAGACACTTCTTCCCTCTTCTTCTGGAGAAATCCTGCCGATCCTGCAGAAGCTTTGGTAATCTTGCTGCTACGCAGACCTTCTTCCATAATTTCACCAATCTTAACTAGATTGGCAAACGGTACTTTAACAACTGATATCATTTTATCATAAAACTCTGACTCTTGAGAGCGCATAAACACCACGTTTATTTCTTCTTTGGACATGGGAGGCCGAACTCTCGCTGCCTCCTTTCTCGACCGATAGGCATAGTCCCTGAAGTCTTCATTTGATTTTTGCCTGATGCACCCTAGAGAGTATCGATCTGGGATGACTTCCACATTGTATGCAAACCTTTGAGAAAAGTCTAAGTCTAGGTTACCTCACCTAGACCACTTCTTCAGTTCTTGAGAGGTGAACCATTCTAAAGCCTCTCCGCTCAGACTTCAACTGAAAAGCCTCATTAACAGAGCGTCATTTTTCCGAGCACCGACCATCTGGTCGCAATAGCTTATTAAATGTGCTTCAGGATTCCTGACACCGTTGAAGGTCTCAAACTTGGGGGTCTTGAATCCATCTGGCAGGTTTATTTTGGGATGGATACAGAGATCATCATAGTCATAGCCTTTCTCATAAGATGAACCTCGTAGTTCTCTGATCTTGGCTATTTCTTCCTTCATCTGTGCCATGTTAAGATCATGTTTCTTTTCTGTGGCTCTTGACTCTTTCTCCTTCTCCTCATAGTGATCCAGCTCAGGATTTTTTTGGAAAGCGGTGTATGGTTCTACCATAGCATCGAAAGTGGTAGGTGGCATGTTCTGAACAGGTGGGGGTTGGACATGTGGAATGGAATTTGGGTATGTGGGAGTATAGTTATGTGGATAAGTGATATTGGGATGGTTATTCTAGGAGTTGTAGGTATTTGGTGGCGTATTTTGATAGTTTGGAGGGAGGTTTTGTGGAAGGTAGGCACTTGGGTTGTTACTCTGGTTAGTATGCTGGATAGGAGGAGTGTGGATTTGATACGAGGATCCGATATGAGGAGGGTTATTGTAGAGAGGTTCGTTGGAAGGTCTAGGCGTGGAGGCAGGAGGGATATTTCTTGGTTGATTTTCAGCCAATGGAAAGTTGAGTGGAGGAATCTGGAAAGGCGGCTGAGAGTTGCCCAGAGCCGGAGTGTTGGCAGCGATAGCCAAGCTAGCTATGTCTTTGGATTTATGTACTTCTTCTTTCATCTTTTCCAATTTTCTTGCAAGTTCGGCAATCATTTCACTCTGTTCAGCAATAACATTGTCTCTCACAGCCAAAGCGTTCTCCTCTTTACTATATGTCATTTTCCCTTTAGAAAAGCGGAGGTTAGAGGATGAATCTAGGTGTGCCTTTGAGTGGGTGAAGTAAAGATGTTCGGCCAGTTTTGTCAACACAGATCAGTTTCTATTACCTGTTGAAGCAAAACAACTCAAAGGCTGATGTGTTAGATCCTGTTAGTGATAAATAATACAAGATATCTGATCGGAAATTAACATATAAGAATTGTATTGAACACATAAAGTTGCTTTTCATCAAGGCAAATTGTTCCACGGGTATGTATTGACTCGAGGATTAATGGACAGGAGTTTGCCCATTGATTTTGGATAAGTAAATTTTATCAGGAAAGTTGACTTGTCGAGTCTTCATCTTCCAATACTCGTCTTGTGTCTTCTGAATTTCTGTGCAAGTGAGGAAATGAAAATATCTTAAGGGTAGGGGCGGGGCCTTGGAGGCTGCCTACGTATCTCACAAAAGAGAATTCAGGCCCTACGTAGTTCGAATAGGTAAAGGGGACATGTTTTCATTTCAATTCATTTTTCACTATCTTTTGATTACAATGGAAAGTAAAAACAATGACATAAAGAAAATAACTAAAATTTTGCTACTTTTAAAGCTTTATTTAGATAGTGGCGTGTCTTCCGAATCTTCTCAATCTTCTTCTTCAGGGTTAATACGGTGGAAACTCAATCTGGATCCTTCCTGTATCTATGAGATCTTCGAGGTCAATCCTTAAAGTGCGGTAATTATCTATGGCATGTCCTCCAGCTCCCGCATGGTAGAGGCATATTTCTTTGCAACTTCGCCAAGCTCGAGACATCTTTCCTGCCTTTCTTTTAATTGGCTCAATGATACCAGTGTGGACCAACTTAAAGTAGATGTCGAGGTACGTGTCATAAAAGACGGTGAAGTCATATTGGCGAATCAGAGTATTCTGAGTAATTGGCATTCCTGACCTTACTCTGTCACAAATCAGTAGGGAGTGAGGTCCACAAATGTGGCTAATTTGTCCACTGTTGATCATTCCTGAACCTTCTTTCGCTTCCACTCTTTATGAGCCATTTCTTTGAACGCCACCACACCACCCTCGTGATTGGTTATGAACTTAGCCATTTCGCCTACTTGGGGTGTTTCTTGCTTCAAACCAAATTGCCTACGAACTCTAGCGGGGACATAAGAACGGGTCTCCCTAAGACCTAAAAGCACCAAGAAAGGTAGTGTCTCAGCTCGAGTGATGTATTTTCCCGGATGGAGATATCTGATTACCCATTGAATGTTGTTATCCTTCAAGCCACAAAACTGAGTGAACCAAAATCCTTGGTTGGGTCTTCGCTTGTATTTATTTATAGTAAGCCACATACCATGGGATGAAAAATTGTCCAACCTCATAGAATGGTTCAACTCCTCGGTGTAAGAACATTTGGGTAGATGCTTGATCATCCACCATTGTAGAATTAAATTGCACCCTTGAAAGAATCGCTCCCCTTCTTGGCATTTACCCAAAGCTCGATAAATATCCGCAAGTATCATAGGAGCTAGTGTGTGAAACTTGATGGATGTCCCATACTTGATCCCATAGAAGATAGAGTGTGTGACCATGACTACACTCGGATGGATAGTGCCTTTCGGCCCTTGAGAAAATACCATGGTTCCAAGAAGACATACGGCAAATGCGAAGGCTCTTCGACTTTTCCACTCTTCTTCAGATACAAACTCGTGGCCAAACTTTTTGAAGGCACTGTAGCGTCCAAATCTATAGTATAGCTTCCGGAAAGGTATGTTTGGCCCATCAATCTTCCCAAGCCAACTATCATCCTTAATCAAAAATACTTCCTTGATTTGTTGTCAGTTCCACTATTTTGGAAAGAGAATATCCTTATCCGGTGATCTTCTCCTTTTTTGACACATGACTATACTTTCATAGCTTGCAACTACCTCTTCGATGATCGGGGTCAATTCCACACTCCCAAACTGAAAAATCATATTTTTGTTATCCCAAAAGGTGGTCAAAACTAGGATCAGCTCGGGCCATGCCTTCATATCTATGAGGGAGGGAAAGTATCTGATATGCTCTCGGACGATTCTCTTGTCGACCTTGTTCATGCCTTCCCACCAAACTTATAGAAAGTCATTCGGCTTTGTTACCATTCGGAATCTCCGAGCGGGACACGATAAGGCCATCCTACAAAACAAATAAATTAAGTAAGGTCCCCCCCCTCCCGGACGATAATGGATTAATTCAAATGGCATATACTCCTTCAAATTTAAACAAGCAAGTATGATCGTCTGTGATTGACTCGTGGTCAATAGACGCAAGGCGGTCTTTCTAATGGGTCCAATACCCCTAAGATACTGGGTCGTCCTAGGCCAATGCCTAAAATTGGGTTTGGATTTTGCTCTACCCTAGGTGTCTAGAGTGGGTTAGTTTTAAAATAGACCGGGTCCCAAGCGGACAACTTGGATTGAAAATGCAAGCCATTGGACGCATGACGTACCCATAAACTATCATATTTTTGACAAAGTGTTATTTATAGCGAGAGGCCATGGGATCATGAACCTCTCTAAAATATAAATAAAATCGCATGCCATGTGGCGGAATATGCTATGAGATGCAATGACAATATATTTTGCGATAAATAAATACATAAGCAAACATCAATCAAAATTTACTAACTATTACAACATTTTGAATAGTTAGTTACATAAAGTTAGTCAAAATAGTTTAAATTTTTGGTTAGAACCTAAATAAATCCCCAACAGAGTCGTCATTTCTGTTTTATCCATTTTCAGAAAATTAGGATTTTAAAGAGATGGGAAAAAATGGTTTGACAATTTAGAAATTATTTCAAAACTTAAAAGAAATTTCAAAATAATTATAAAATGAACAATTAGAGTCACCACTTAATTTTTATAAAGAAATTAAGAAAACTTAAAAAAATTTCAAAGACTTAAAAACAGAAATAAATCTTTAAAATTAGAGAAAATGGGTAAAGATTCAAGTAACGTCTTAAGAAGGGTTTTAAGGCACTTAAGAACGTCCGTTTAGAAAATGGTTGACCAAAGAGCGATTTTTGACTAACTTAAAATGACTAAATTTGAAAGAGTTGAAATAACGAAAATACTTGATTTTTGAGAAGAAAATGATTTAAACAAAATGTCATTACTTAATCGAGGCAAAACAAATTATTTTAATTAAAGAAAATTCAGTCTTTATGAAAATATTCAAATTTGGGGAAATTTTTAAAGCAACTATAATTTCAAGCAAAAGTTACTCAAATTAAGAGTCTCTTTTTGAAACAAGAACTTATTTTATTAATAATTAGAGAAAGCAATTTTTGAGGAAAAGAGTTTGGGAAGAGGGTAATTTATTCTATCAAATAATAATTGTTAAGAAAATATTAACTTGAATGAACAAGGAAAAGTTAAAGAATTATTTCAACTAATTTTATGAAAATTGATGTTTAGAAAAAAACGAGTTTAAGAAAATTCTTTTATAACGAGGAGAATTCATTTTTAGCCGAAGAAAGCTTTGTTAAGCAATGGATGAGTAAATAGTCATTTTTATTTGAAAAATCTATTTTTTAGGCAATTGAACACAAATTCTAATTTTTCTCACTTTAACCGAACTTAAATTAAATGATGAAATTTGAAAGAAACAAATTTACAAGAAAAATAAAACCAAGATAAAAATGGTACATCTTTGAGGGATCTATTAAGGTTAATTAAAAGAAATAGTTGATACACATAATTGAAATAAATACAATACATATGAAAATAAGAGAAAAGTTGAAGTTTGGGCCCCTGCTTTGGACAATTTGATCAAAACTCAATTTTAATGGACTTGAGTCCATTTCTGGTTTGTATACAAGCTGCGTATACTGCTGTATACCAGTTGTATACTTCACATTTTTCGCTCCCAAAGCCTGTATATCAGCTTCCCTTTCTACTTTCTCCTTCTTGGACTCGTATACCAGCTCTCTTGGCTGGTGTATATCACTGTATGCTTTTGTATATCACTGGTATACTGACATATATCAGTGTATACCAGTCGACTCTACGGAGAAGGATGCAAGGCGGGAGTCCAATTGGACTCGATTTGGTGTTCATGCATAAAATGGAAAGTAAAGAATTAGTATTAGCATAAGGAAAACAAATAAATTTAAAATGGAACACATCAACAAAACGCTTCATTTTTCTACTTAAACTGCTTAGACAGTAAGGAAGTGAGATTATGATATGAAAAAAATGAAGCTTTAAGCTAAGCTGGACTATTTTTTTCAAGCAATTGTAAACAGGCTGATTTAATCAAGAAGACCAAGTAATTTAAAACAAAAGCATCAGTGTAGATAGAACAACAATCATCACTGGGCAGATTCAAGTTTGAACAAATTAGAGGGTACTACGCATATATCTAAGGAACAAATTCACCCAACATCAGACACGTCTACCCTAATTGTACTAAACAGATAGCCTATGAATCTGAAAATATGTTAGAATCAAAGAGTTGCCAAAGAACTGCGACAATCGTGAAAACTATTCCTTGAAAAGAAGACAAGGCTTCACTGATCCTTAACCAAAGCCATAAGCTGCACTTGATTTCCCAGTAACAAAAGTCAATTAAAAATTCAAATAAAAAAAGATGCCCTTTAGGCTTTAAAGTCTTCAAAACACTTAAATTCTATTCACATGAAATAATCTCTCAGAGATATGCCATAAAACCATACTTTGAAAAGAAAGGAAGTTCTACAGTCATGATTTTACTACCAGGTGACTTGTTATTCTACCATATCAATGAATAGTATACTACTTCCAACTGATGAGGTTGCAAGAAGAACTATAAGAGATATCAGGACAAATTGAACAGGATCAAGACAAAGGCTAGTTCATACTCACAACCTTTTACAGAATACGACAGGGTCACTCAAATAGTCTTAAGAGACTAGAATCATGTAACCTAACCAGCTAGTAATTCCCTTAAAGAAGCTCATAGGCATAACTATTCATGACAAACAATCCTTCAACGATAACAGTCGTGAAATCAAAGAGGAGGCTTCTTATAAAAATAACTAACAAGTTATCTCGGTACCTAACCCTTGATACTTCATATGGTATTGAAGATCATAGGAGTCCAAGCATATGTCTTAAAACAACGTCATCCATCACTTGGAGGACTGTTTCAGCCATTGAATCTCATGGGAACAGGCAGAAATGCAAGCAGACCAGAAAGATAGTAAATAAAATAAAAAAACGGCATGGCTAGCATATGAACCATGGAAACAGGGCAGACATTTAATCATCAGAAAAAATGAACATAGAAGTCACTACATTCTAAAATGTTTTTCTAAGTTATCAATTATCACAAGAAGAGGAATATCGAGTCTTTAGGAACATTTGGGACGAGCCAAACTCATAAGTTCCAAGCCCATCCCGAGCTCGACCATTCCCCAATATTCAACTCAATTCACACAGTTTCAATATAATAATCAACAACTCAAGACAACACCAACATTCTCAGAATGCCACAGCCAACCAGCCACAACAGAAACAAGCAACAGGAAGTGAAAAAGATGAAGCTTTTACTTGTTTTTGGGCAGCAGAACTGGGACGAGACGAGTTGAGATTTTAGCGACTTTCCGATGAACTAGGAATTTCTCTGATTTTCACAGTGGAACAACCCCAAAATCTTCAAGAAAACTTGACGAACCAGTATGATTTTCACCTCAAATTTCGCTTGATTTTTCAGGTTTCTCCAAAGTCGGAGAAAACGACTCTCCAAGACTTTGCTACCCAAAAATACCACCTTCAACAGTAGAGAGTAGAAGGGTTTATATAGGGGGGATTAGGGTTGTAACAGGTGAAATTGGGGGGAAATCTTGGGAATTTTCGGATAGAATTTGAGGAATTTCAAAATCAAAACCCAACATTCTCCTGATGCTTACACGTCGGTACCCTTGGGTATGATTCTAATCATTTACAAATGATTTTGAGAGGAATCCTCTGTGATTTTAGGGGAGACAACGTTGGAGAGGCCAGCTGTCCCTTTTAGAACCTTCTCGGTTCTTCCTGTTCTCAATAGATGATGGAAACGGAGAGAACAAACAGAGATTTGGATGGAATTTGTGATTTGGGTGTCGTTTGAGGTGAGTTTGCAGGTCGTTTGGTATTGTTTGACGGAGGCGGGTACTGGGTGTGGTTGTTCATCTGGTTTGTACGAAGAAGGTGAGGTGGAGGGATGAGGGAGAGAGAAGCGCGTAGGGGCGAGACGCCTTCCTTTTTTGGGAAAA
This sequence comes from Jaltomata sinuosa, assembly GCA_003996215.1. Lineage (NCBI taxonomy): Eukaryota > Viridiplantae > Streptophyta > Magnoliopsida > Solanales > Solanaceae > Jaltomata > Jaltomata sinuosa. The sequence continues at coordinate 82,844 of QJPP01004478.1, forward strand.
TAAATAAGCGGTGGAATATATGTGTGTTTTGTATGTATATTAAGAGTGCGTATATATGCTGAGGAAAGTACGAGAGTGGGATGGGTCGTAGCTTGAAAATTGGGCTCAGCTTGTTTGGTTGGGTTAAGGATTTGGCTGAAACAAAGATGGGAATGGGAGGGTAATTTGATTTAAAAGATGGCCACTTTGCTTACAATCAAATTGATTTAAATTTTAGTCAACCTATTAAAATTATAGTCAACTTAGGCCTAGTTGAAATTAATTCAAAGAATTTAGGCCGTAATTGAAATGGGGATAAACTAAATATGATTAATTTAACCGAGCTCTTATTATTTTAAAAATAACTAAAATAATTATTTTGCTATCATATTTGATCATGTGTTTATAAAACACCAATTTCATAATTTAATTCCCGTTTGATTTATTTCGATCAAAATTGGCAGTTTTAAATATTTTGAAAAAATCCTTTGAATATCTACTACAATTCCCACAATAGTATACATCCATATATATATATTATGAATATACGTAGACATATGTTATTCATGAGAAATTATAGAATATTCTCCGGAATTACTTTTTGAAAAATTCTTTTAATTATAAAATTAATTATTTTTAATTATTTAAAATCCAAAAGCTCGATAATTAATCAAATAGTAGAGGGTAAAAATTGGGTGTCAACAGTTAGAAAGGGTCACCCCTTCTTATCTATATTTAGCAATTTCTGCTAGGCATTTTTTCACAAGGATTTACTCTTCACTCATTTCGTTGGGTTCCTTACAAAGTGATAGTTTCAAGGGCTTCCATACGTGCATACATACGTAGAAGAGGAAAATTTGGTAGGAAAATATTTTGATGTAATATTTGATCACTGATAGAAAATCAATTATCTACGTCAAGTTATTTAAGCATGAATTCGAGTTTGATTTTGTTTCGGAGCTTCTCGGAGTGGTTCGGGCTTGGACATCGTTGTTCAAGCAGCTTATCATCGGACGACAAGTAGGTTACAGTCTAACTCCTCTAGACTTCGCATATATAGGATAAAATTTTATTAATGGGCATCCTTGGATTGAGTTTATTAGCTTGGTACCACACACCTTGACCGTTTCTTCATGTTCAATTTGTTTCTTTCCTCCGATGTTTGTAGTATTTGTTATAGATGATATTATCACACTTGTGGTCCTGTGTGGCCTAATATTGCCTCTGGAACATAGATGGTGGGATATTGGGAATGTCCGTGAGTCCTGGACATCGTTATTATTATAGAGCTGGCTATCTGTGCTATAGAACGATTGGAGCCTGTGCAGGGCCGATAGGTTGATTGTGGGTCGTGGGCCACTGTTGTGATTGTGTACACCATTTATCATGCATATAGAGGGTTTCTGCATAATTTTACTACGGTTTTGGCTTCGGGCCTTCTGTTGAATGATTTCTAAAACCTTAATGGCCCGTGGGGCCCTTTTTTGGTAAAAATGATTGCAAAGAGATTTGGTACCATTTTAATGGATCTTCTTGGGGTAAAATAAAATAAAAGGGATGTTTTATCACTATTTTTACTAATACTAGGCTCGGTGGGGCTGAGGGCTAGACTTGTGTTACTACAACTTTCGTGATAATACTAGGCTCGGTAGGGTCGTGCGCTAGAACCATTTGATTTACTGATTTAGAACCGGACACCCTCTGGGCAGCTCTACTTGGGTATTTTTGAGATTGCGGGGCATCTAGTATGTTGGTCGGGGGCCTCCATAGACCTCGTCGTTCTGGACCAGGGGCTACGTGCTGAGAGTGCCGGAGGGAGTGTATACGGTGTAGTAGAGGTATACGGGTGTGACCTTCCATGGATCCTGTTTTCTGGGCTTTATAGGACGCCGGAGGCAGGTAACATACGTTACTTCTTTCACATCTAGAGCATCAAATCATCATTTTATGTGAGGTACCACCCTTGTTTGCTGTCTATTGATTGTACGCTCCGGTAGTATGGGATGCCGGAGGGTTCGTCTTCACTTGGTTGTGTTCCTTGGGTGTATGGACACCCGTGGGACTGTAGGTAGACTTATTGTTACTATTTAGCACTATTGGTTCCTATTGTGGTTCTTATGACTTTGGATATTGTTAAGGTTAAGCTTGGGCGTCCAGTTGTTGAATTCTTGACTTGAGATTACATGCTTAGTTGAGTTATCATTCTTTGTATTCGAGCATGTTTACTGTTCCCTCCTCTCCTTCTCTATTCGTTGAGGTTACCGGTACACCGCCTGCTTTCTAAACTCTTCTTTATATTCTTGTTGTTGCGAGGATCCCGGGTACGTGTTTCTTCCTTTCGTCTGTGATGTGTATTTTTCTAGCTATCCATGTGTATTGTTCCTGCTTGTTTTCCTTCCGTGCTATCTTTCGTGTACTTATTCGTTGCCTTTTGTGACTAATTATTTTCTATTTTGCTTATTACTGCTCTTTTATTTTATATGTGCCCAGTCGGCCTATGATACCTACTGGGTACCGGTTGCTTTCCAATTGGTGCTCATACTACACTCTGCATCTTCTGGTGCAGATCCTAGCTGGGCCATCGCCGCTAGATCATTGTGATTCATGCTTGGAGATCTTTTGGGGACTATTTCAGACTGAGGGTGAGCTCTTGGTGACCGGAGCTTAGCTTTAGTTTATCATTTGTTTTATGTACTCTATTACCATTCAGAGACATCTGTATATATTACTTTGGGTCGTTTGTACTCCTTATATGTAGTTCTGGATCTATATTATGATATCAGGTTTTGGGGTTTGGCTTAGCTTCTGCATATGTTTTTATATATTTCTGTTATCTATTCTTTTCATCTTGTTCCTTTGCTTCCGCTTATTAAACTATTTTTCTGCTTATTTGTTAGATAGTAGCCCATTACTAACCGTTCCGGGCTACAGGGATTGGTTTGGCTACTGGGGGGTTGTAGGTGCCATCATGATCGAGAAATCGGATCGTGACATGTTTTTTCATCTATAAAAATTATAATCACAATATACTATAAGAATTAATTAATTAATGAAAATTCTAAAATCAACCTTCCAAAGAAACCAACTCCCTTCTTCTCATAGCTCATGAATCTCTGCTAGCGGTACAGATGGAGATAGTGATCTTCATATATCATCTTGTGAAGATTGAAGGTAAGTTGAATCTGACGATTATTCAATTCTAATATCTATCAACTCTACATACTTTTCCATCTCCCATTTTTTTAAGTTCATGCAAAATTTTCTTTTACTGGCAAATAAAGAAGAGGAAAAAGAAAGAAAACAAAAAGGAAGGTCAGATAAAAAAAACTGCTCAACAAAAAGACAACCTTGAGAGGAATGAAAAACATTTGTTGTCCTTATATAATGTTTTTTGATGTTCTTTGAAATTCCTTTTAACATATGTATTTATCAAATTAAATTGACCTATATTTAATTACTTAACTATTCAAATTCTACAGGTCTTTGTATTGACAAAGAGGTTACTGATTTTAAAATCTTAAAATTTGAAAAGCCAAATTAAAGAAAATGAAAAGATAAATTATAGGAATTGTAAATATAGTGATACATGATGTATTAATTTAAAGCAATTAATTCTATACAATATGAATGCAATTGCCTACATCTGTGTGAGCACTAATGTATCACTGCTCCACTTCCAAATAATGTTCTATCATGTAATTGAAAGATTATTTAGTTGAAGTTTGTTTTACTTAAAGAGGCAAAATAATACTATTTAATTAGATATTTAATTAAATCTTTTGATTTAGTATAAGGATAAATTGATAATCTAATTTTGCACTTTAGAATTTCTCACTTTTAATATAAAATAATATATATATATATATATAGTGTTGAGGGTATTAATTAATTCCTAATGATACTACATTACGATCTTCTAAAATATGCAAGACTATATATTTATTATCTTAGTGGTACATGAAGAGCTTTCGATTTAATTCTTCTTTCAATAATTAAGATATTTATTCTGACAATAATTGGCATATTACTTTTTATAATAAGAAGGAACTGGAAAAGTTTGAAACAGTACAGTAGCTTATAAATGAATGTTAAAGTAATTAAGTAAACAATTAAAGGGGAATAGAAAGTTGACTAATACAACGAATCTACTTCTTAAAGTTCAAAGGGGTCATTTTGCAGTTTTGTGATCCTTTTTAATTAAAATAACTCACAGTGTGTGATCTTTTCATAGGCATTAAACTGAATTTAAAGGATAGTAAAGTCCATCAACTTTTAATATGATAATATAATATGATATGATTACTATTTGATATTTAATTAATTAGATATTTTATAATATTTTAATTTAGAGTAAAGGTAAAATGGTAATCTAACTTTTCATTTTGGAGCTTCTCACTTTTAATAATACTAGTTTCTGAAAACGTGCGTTGCATCTTTATCCCAGAATATTTAATACAAATTTTGTATTGCAAATAATATATTTTAAATGGTACATATATTATTGAACCTTCTTTGTGCTATAAAATAAAATCAAAAGTTACAAAAAAAGTGACAACTTATAAATTGAGGGTAGAAAATTTTGTAAACTTGGTATTACTTTACTGACATTTTTAGTACTTTAATTTAAAGATTAATCAATATATGCATATAATAAAAGTATATAAATTAACTATTATGCATGAAAAATAAAAACTAAACTGATATATATGTTGAATTCCGTCATGATCAATCGAAAATGATCAGAAGTCTTGTTTCGACTCAAACACATGAGTATTAAAAAAAATTAAAAAGGGGGAGATGACTGTATAATTTTCCCCTAGGTTGCCATCTTGGTTTGTAGCTGAACTAGAAATTCATATAAAAGAAAAATTCTTATGTCAAAAGGATTGAACGATCTATATACATGCAAAAACAATTGTTTTACTACAGTCTGCATAGTATAATTTTTCAATTTGAACCCTGGCCCTTCACCCCTCTACCTCCGCGCCAAATTAGAATTTATAACATTCATAACAAAAAAATACATTAATCTAATCAAAATAATATAGTCATCTCGAGTGATTTTTCTGCTACATATTTAATGGTAAATGTATGTAAGTATTTCTAACAAAAATTTACCAAACAAAAGAAATATATATATAGAACCTACAAACAACGCATAATAAATGTTTATCTCTTTGCACAACACATTTAAAAGTACTCCATGACTTTCTAACAATTTCTGTTACTGGATAATGTCTATTGTCTACTATGCAATGCACATGCATATCTACTTCTGATAAAGAGTACGTGATATATTTGTAGATATATATTTTTAATTCAACGTCTCTTCAATTTTGTCAAATGATAATAGTTAATAACTGTAAGAGAATTACTAAATGATACAAGAAGCAAAAAGAAGTAACATCTAAACAAATAAGATATAACAATAATGATATAAACCTAACTTAAGAAAAATTCTTACTGTCAACTTGATGTAGTATATATAGCAGCGATTAGCACCGTCAGTTTTTTCATTTTCCTACATCTTAATAATGAGGATGATAATACTTTATTCATATCATGATCACAAACATAGTGTATTATCTTAATCAAATAAGCAATAATTAAAAGTAGGAATGTGTTATGGCACAATCCATGAAAAAAGGTTGTGTGAAGCACATATTTATAGTATGTCTAAACTTCTACAAAAATTCAATAGTCACTTTGAAGAAAGGGCATTACAATGGCTGTTGGGTTTCTTCACGTTACAAACTAAAGAATGCATCCACATTAAAAACACTTACTTCCCAATCAAAGCTAGGAAATTGGATCACATAACAGGTACATGGACGTTACCCAACTCTTAATTATATTTATTGTACAATATAATTAAGAAATCCTTTGGTTGTCTATAACTTACAATTCCATATTAATCCACCGTAAGATTAGCTATGTACATTTACATCTTTGTATAAAATAAAAATTAAAAGAATATATTATGATTTAATTAAAGAATAAAAAAATGTCAATCAATTTTTAGGGGTATTTTAGTAATCTAACTTTCAACTTTGGGGCTTCCTACTTTTAGTATAGTATGATATGATAGGTTAATCAATTTGTTCTTTTTTTTTGCTAGTGTCACGCACCGAGACTACCCCCTAGACGTAACACGGGACCTGAGACCACAAGTGCCCCAAGTTAACCCTTGGTCATAATATAACTTGAGCATACACTGAGAATTATAGCAGAAGCATAACTAGTAGAAATAGGCAACCATGTCTATATAAGATAAATGTCTAAAAATATCGAAATTGAAATATAGAATACAAGTCTAGCTATGTCTGAATCCTCTAAACTGACATAAAGAGTTGCTGGGACAAGACCCCAGCTAACTCGAAAATCCGAAGGAAAGACATAAAAGTAACAAGCATAGCTATAGCCCTCGAATGATGATGACTCACCAACAGAATCTGGATAACTGGCAACGCCTAGCCACGAACCTGAGGAAAAGAGCCTGAATCTGCATCATAAATAGGATACAACGCGAAATATGCGTCAGTACTATAGGATGTACTGAATATGTGAGATATGCATAAATATAGTAAAAACGTACTAAAAACATAGTTAAAACTGAGTTCGTGCATAGTAAGAAAATCAAGAGTAGATATCGTAGTATAAGCATAAAACATGATATAGAATAACATAAGACTTGAAAACATTCATACGGAAGTTTCTATTAACCGACATAAACCATTATGAGCTACATGGAGTCCAGTGTCATACACACACACCGAAAAAGATTATCCTAACCGGCCAAGGTTAGAACCTTATCATAATAGAATCCTGTCATAAGCCACAGAGGACAACCTACGGTGGCAGCGTAGTTTTGGACTTGAGCTATCTAGAACCCTCATCGCTCGGTGCTAAATACTACTCCCAAAATATATATATAGCTTATAACATACTTATGACATATCTAATGCCAAAATTTTATTTGAAAAGCATAAGGACATATCTAATGTCATGCAAATTCAAATCATAAGTCTTAAAGCTTAGCATAGCCAAAATTCACTTTTCTTTCTAAATTCACAACTTGAATAATTAGACATGCAATTTCATGAAGTACTTGAGATCATAATATCAATGCATGTAATTTTCCTTAAATCAAGCCATGCATGCAAAATTTAGCTAGGGTTAGCCTTCAAACCATGAGATAAGTAATCATTTGCCAAGCCCATGTAAATCACGAAATTGGACTTAAAATTCATTGAAAAATCATGAGAAAATACTTAACAGAAAAGCCCATGAGAATTGGGTAAGAACCCTAACTTGAAATTCATAAATTCAATTTAGAAGAATTGGGATTTTGGTCATAAGGGTGAAAGGAATCCCTTATTGAATACCCACATACCTGAATTGAAGCTTGCTAGATCTAGGATGAAGAGAAATGGAGACTTGAACTTAGAGCTTGAGACTTGGAGTTGATGAAGTTATTTTCCTCTTTTGGTAGATGAATGAGAAATAATAAAAGACTTAGGCTAATTGGGGTAGAAATCCTACTAAAAGTGGCCAAAATGACCTCACTTAAGAGTTAAAAGGGTGGGTAATTATCAAAATAACCCAGGGACTTAATTTAGAAAAAGCTGATTTTAAACTCTGCTTCAGGTTCCACGGGTCCTTTTCATGAGCCGTAGAATTAACCACGGTCCGTGGATTGGAGTCGTGGTTTCTGTCACGACCCAGACCGCCGTGAGTGGCACTCACCCAATCCCCCCCACCCCCCGGGTGAGCGAACCATCACTTCTCCGAACTTAACCGTTCTAACAGCTCAAAATCAAAGTGCAAAAATTAAACTAGCAAAACAATAATAACAAAACCACTTCATTAATATAAACCTACGGAAATTACTCCCTAGAATCTGAAAGTCGCAATACCAAACAATATACCAATGTCTAGAATACGGGGATGCAACCCCAAAACAAGGAAATAGTTTAAGCCCGAAACAAATGGGCTACAACTCTAATGATAGATTCAAGGCAGCTCGATCGAAGCAGTTCACCCTTGAAGTCTGGAAACACCGGTACTACAGATGAGGTCGTGTCTCAACCGCTTGAAGATTGCTTGTACTCACAAAAAGAAAAGCAAATGCAGTATCAGTATACCACCACTGTGTACTGGTAGGATCATCAGCCAGTTCCAAATAAAAATAATGTATAATCAGTACAACAAATCAAGTATAAGTACGGAAGACATGCAGCAAGTCAACAAGCACCCCTAGACTACAAGTCTCTACCTAGCTTGTTCCCGCATGAAATCCACCCTTTCTAACTGTAAGCAACAATCATATAACCAATAAACCATCCCTTTTCGTCTAACCCAGACCCACCCTGGGATCCCCTCTAAACAACACCTAAGTGTTAAACACACAACCCGGCCTAATCCAAGGCCAACTCAATAGATATAACAGGATTCCCGGTCACTCAAGGACCACCAACAAATATCACATTTCAATAAAATAGCCCGGTCCACTCACGGAATCAATAACAGTCAATGCAATACAACAATATCAATGCAATGATGCAGTAAAATAAACCCGTACCAGGCGTGGTACCTGAGACAACCGTTAGTATTCCGTACTAGGCGTGGTACCCGAGCCAACCATTTATTATACTCATACCAGGCGTGGTACCCGAGCCAACCGTTAGTATTCCCGTACCAGGCGTGGTACCCGAGCCAATAAAATGTCAATTAATCCACAGCCAAATAATTAACAAACAACTTGTAAAACCAACAAGCAACACACCGTTCAATCCACAGACTGTAAAACAGGACCCTTAGACATTCTAAACAATTTCTCTAAGCAATGTAATTCATACAAACACTTAGATAAGAGTACAAAAATATACAACATTCACAGGAATCGTAAGCCATATATCACCTACCTCAAAATGATCCAAGCTCTACTCAACCCGAGCTTTCCCATGTTCCGTATTACTTTCTCGTTCTTGGTCTAAAACAACATACAAGTACTTGAATTAACAAACAAGCCCTGCGTATTACACGGATTACACCAAATCCCAAATTCCAGACCAATCATGATCATTCTACCCTTTTCTCGAGTTTTTCGCCATTAATTCCCCTAGTTCTATCATTTTTACGGATAAAAATAGAGAATTTAACAACATGCAATCAATAAACCTTGTTTTTAACAATACCCAAGAACTTTCATGCCTAGAATCCCCCTTCTTCCCCGGATTCTACCATCCCTAGGTTATTCCAACCTTTCCCCAAGTTCCCTCCTAGCAATTCTACCATGTAGGAAAAGTAATACGAAGTTTGAGGAGTAGAAATCTTACCTTAGGGAAGAAAAACAATGGAAAACGGAGGAAAATCACCTGGAATCGCCTTGCCCTTCTCCCAAAATAAAATTGTGAAAACTGAACATTTTGGGAAATATTTCTGCATTAATTCCCGTCGAGCCTGCTATAGCGGTCCCCGCTCTGCTATGGAGGTCCCGCTAAGCAGGAGCACTTTGCTATAGCGTTCTGACCGGTGTTGACCGCCTTGACTTCCGCTATAGCGGCATTTTCCACCACTATAGCGGAGGTCGCTACGGCAGAGCCGTTGCGCTCGTCACGAAAAGAATGTCTGAAAATCTCCAAAATTTGCCTATTTTACAACACACTTACTTCCCCCGATGATCCAAAATAACCCCTTCACGTCAATCGCGATTCTGGGAGTTCTACTTACCCGAATTCGATTCTGAAAAGTCTTTCGGACTCATTTATGTCTTGGCTACGTGGAAAACTAGCTCAAAATAAGACACTTAACCCAATTCTTACCCGGATTTCCCTAGACTCCACCTCGCTCCAAAATTGGCCGAGGCTAGCCTAACTCAGAATTTCAAACTCCCAAATCTGAAGTTTTCTAACTCTAAAACTTGGCACGATTGAACTACCCGTAACGATAAACCCGATCGTTACAGTTTTTGAGTGAAAAGGTAGACTGCGGGTCATGTTACACGAGTTCACAGGACGGTTCGTAGAACCATCTATGGTTCATGGAACCCACTCGTGGTTCATGGGGAAACTGACTACCCTCAGTCTGAGTTCCACGACTCATAGAACCATCCACGAACTGTGAAACTGACTCGTGGTTCTCAGACTTGAGGATGGTCTGCAGGACTGGTTTCACAAGTTACTTCCACAGCTCGTGGTTCCATTCACCGCTCGTGGACTTGACTCGTGACTCCTGGAATTTCAGAGATTCTAAGTTTAAAAGATGAATCGAATTTTGGGGTGTTACAGCTACACATAGACATATGAAAATTATGTCCTTAGCTCTAGTAAATTGAATGAAATGAATTTGTATTTCATGTTGAAAAGAACTGAATAAACCAAAACAAAAAAGAACTCTATTTGTTTTGGTTTGGGTTGTATATGTTACAAACCAACATAGTTGGTTTGGTTTCGGTTTAGATGAAACCAAAGCCAAACTGAACCATAAACACACCCTAAGCATAATACTGAGGGCCAATATTAAAAGAACAGATTACAACATGGGGCCATTATCATGGCTCAGAAGGCAAGGGTGACTCAAGGGTGAAGCTAGTAAAGTGTTTGTTTTAGGCCTCAAAATTTTGGGGACCCAAAAAAATTTAATAGTGAATTACTGAATTTTATGATTTTTATTTTACTTAAAATAATATTAAATATTATAAAAAAATAAAAGGTATAAAATTTAAATAAAAAAGAAAGAAAGCTATCTACTTTTATATGAAATATTTTAGAACTTTGAAGTAAACAACTCAAATCTTCATATTAATAAATAAAGTTTTATAACAACATCAAAGGTAATGCATTGCAAACAAATAGTTGGCATCCGCTAACTAGAATTAATCCTTACCTTTTTATAAGTAATAATATTATTATGTCAGATAAACTCTTAATGTCTTTTAAAAATATTACACTAAACACAAGTAGCATGTAATAACAAAAAGTACAACTCTAAATTTTACTATTTTTGTCGATATGTGCATATATTTAAGGTCTGTTATTAAAATTTGGCTTTAGGCCACTAATTTTATTGAGATGCCCCTGTCGAAAGGTATGTATTGACTTCCTTCATTCATCTCCTTGGGAGAATTCTAATTTTGTGTTGGAGCACTGTAAAGCAGAATTCTATGCGAGTTTAGACTTTAGTTCTTGTTTTTACAAGTTCTAGGAAATAATGTATTACTTTTTATGTGATATGCTAAGCGATCAGACTAGTGAGAGGTTTGCACAACTTTTGGATCAGTATCGTGTGCCTCGTTATTTCAGATGCAACTCAGTTCCTCTTAATACTTTTTTTCTTCTTTTTTTAGTGCACAACTTTTTTACTAAAAGGGTTTGACAAAAAATAAATATATAGTGCCTAGAATTTGAACATAAAATTTTAAGGCCAATACTGAACCCTCTAAATCACTGAGCTAACCTCTATTCTTGCATTTAGAGGACTCAAAATCAATATATATACATAAAAAGGTAAAAAAAATCACTCTATTTATACAGTATAATTTTGTGCACAGAGAGTTTGGATGAACACCCTCCACACCTAAATCCGCCCCTAACAAAGCATACTGAAAAAGAAACAATAACCACAACAAAATCATATATCATATCTATCTATCTATATCTATATTATTATCTATACTATATTAAAAGTGTGAAGCACTTTATAATGTGATTTGAACTTTTTACCCTTCATTAAAAGTCTCTCCTTTAGACAAAATCGTTTTTTTACTATTTTTCTCCAATTATTATTATTAATATATAACAAGAAGTCTAAATTTATAGAATTCATTAAATATATATTTATACGACTATGTTTTTTAGCTTTAAACATCAGTTTAGGTTTAGGATTCCCTTTGATAAATTAATTAATATTATTTATATTAATTGTCTCTCTTTATTTAGTTAAATTTGTTATTTATACGATTATGTTATTAGTATTTAGATTTAAGCATAACTTTAGGAGTTTAGGTTTAGGATTAGAATTTCTTTTAACTAATCAATTAATATTATTTTTATTAATGTCTCATTTTATTTAGGTTTATGACGACTATTCTTTCAAAAATTGTTCTAGGAGAAAAAATTATATATATATATATATATATATTTAAAGTGTGAAGGACCTTATAATGTTGTTGTTCTTCTTACTGTTATTTTCTCTACTTAATATAGGTGATAGATGAATGTTTGGTCAGACTTTGAGGAATTTTTGTGTAGAGATTAGGTTTAACCGTATTGTTTTGATATCTGAATTATCGTATTATTTTGTTGTAGTTTTTATTTTGTTACCAGATGTTGTTTTTCTGCTTAATACATGTGGTAGATGTGCTTGATTGGGTTATGAGGATTTTTCATGAAGGTTAGATTTAATTGTATTGTTCTGATATCTCGATTATCGTATTATTGTATTATAGTTTTTATTCGGTTACTAGATTATTATTTTTTATTACTTAATACAGGTTGTAGATGAATATTTAGTCGGGTTTTGAGGATTTTTCGTGAAGGTTAGTTTAATTGTAATTGTATTGTTTTGATATCTCGATTATTGCATTATTTTTTTGTATCTATATTATATTAAAAGTGTGAAGGACCTTATAATGTGATTTGAACTTTTTACCCTTCATTAAAAGATTTCGCAATAGACAAAGTTGTCTTTTCACTCTCTTTTTTAATTTTCTTTTTCTTAAATTATTTTTATAATAGTTTTAATTAGATAAATTTATAATTATAAACCCTAAAAAGCACATTAAAAACTGAAAAAGAAGCAGCGGCAACTTGCTGAAGCTCGATAGGAATAGTCATAAGAACTCGAGGAAAAGTAGAAGGTTTTAAGTTTTATACTTTTTGGGGGGTATTAAGGTGAGAAATTATTCCTTCTTTAGATATTAGAATACTTCTTCCTTTTCTTCTTCTTTTTAGTATTAAGGCTTATGAGAAATTATTTCTTCTCTTTTAGTATCATATTTTGCTTTAATTACATGTGTTATGGTTGATAACTCCATTCTTTATCGGTTATTACGTTGATAATTTGTCTATGACTGTATGTATGTAGGGATGCTTGGAAGTTAAAAGGGAGATATGTTGATTTAAGAATTGAATTGTAAAGGGACGTTAGCTGGAATACAACATTAAATGAGTAAGTGGGACTATATACAATGTTGTTAATTCTTTTCTTTTCTTGATTATATGTTCATGCGTTTTTTCTTATATTCGAGATTATTTTGATCGAGCTAAATTTATTTATTTATTACAATAGGAGGAGAATTGAAGAGGAAGATATTCGTATATTAATGTGGTTGGCTTTGATTTGTGGCATCAACCGAAGAGCAAGACGAATCTAAAATTTAAACTCTATGGGTTCAATTTTTAAGGTTCTTTTATCTAAATAATAATAATAATAAATCTTTATGATTGGTAAGAGCTCCTAATATCTAAGATCACTTACCTTGACAAACTCGGACTACTCCAATTCCGTGATACACTCATCTCTCTGTGTGTTAATTTGATATAGTATATATTTTTTGGAAGGATTTTGAAGTTTGACAGTAGATTCTCAGTGGATTGGATTATTTGCATACACATGAACATTGTGTTATCCACATGGATCTCAATTGCAGTAATGTCTTCATTAATGGCAATATTGGTCAGGTATATTATTCACCTCTTGCTTTAGATGTTATCAGTTTTTCTATCCAGCAAATATAAGAGTAAGATTTGCGTATATTTTATCTTTTTCAGACTCCATTTATGAGATTACACTGAATATGTTATTATTGTTATTGAAGTTTGATTGTTGATTCATGATTGATATTGTGATTGTATGATTTAGAGATGTCACTGTATGTATATGATTAATTTGTGTGATTTTAACTTGAATACATAATCTTCGATAGTGATTTCGATTATAGTAGAAGCAACATAACATGAAAGTGTTGTTCTTAGAGATGAGAGTGATTTTCAGTTATGGCAAAAGCAATGCAACACGAAAGTGTTGCAACGTAACTAAAGTTATACTCATTTAATTCTTTGTTTATTCATGAACACACACTCAATACAAAGATTTGATTTGGAAGCCATGATGTGGATTAAGTTTTTTTATCTTTCTCCGTTTAATTTTATTTTTGTTGTCAAGTATATTGGACTTTTTGTAAAAGAAGTGGCAAGCTAATGAGTTGGTTGCCTTTTGGTGAATGAGCTCTGCATGTGCAACAAAAGAGGAACAAACCAAGAAAACGTTTTAGCTGAAGCCAGACTATAAGAAATGTGTGGAGGATACAGGTGCTAAATTAATTGTGTCTCCGTTTTAATGTATATTAGTTGTGCAACGTAGAGCAATAGGTTTTGTGAGAATTCAATTCATGAATGTTTATCGATAGGTGCGTTGATATAATGTTGTTTTCAAATGAAACTGCATAGAGTTATGCGGATGAGATACTTACTGGAATGTGCTAACTTATCCTATTTTATTATTCTACTTTAATTTGCCTATTAATTTTTGCTTTCTAGATGTATCTGTTAGATGTTCTCCATTATATGTTAGTTGCTTTAGTCCTATATCAATTCTTTCCAAGTTTTTCAACTATTCATTTAAATAGACATAGCATTTATTTTAACGTCAATTGCTACTTTTTAATAATGTTCTTCTTTTTGTGTATATAATTTATATTTTAAAGAACTATTATACATATATTTTTGTTACATTTATTATAACAAATGAAAAATCTCATTATTCTTTTATATATTAAGTTATTTTACTACAAATAAGCATGATTTATGGATGAAAAGGTAAACAATAAAATTGATCATCGCTAATTCAATTTAGTAATGAATTAGCAACGAATTATTAAAAAAAATTCTTAGCTACGATAATTTAGTGACGAAGTTCGTAGCTAAGTCTTATTTTATTCTTAGTATTTATTGTTCAATACGGTACACGTTTTGCTCACGCGCAAAGCGCGTACACTAAACTAGTATCTATACTATATTAAAAGTGTGAAGCACCTTATAATGTGATTTGAACTTTTTACCCTTCATTAAAAGGGTTTGTTTAGACAAAGTTGTCTTTTCACCATTTTTCTCAAATAAATTATAATTACACATAAACACTAATATATATTAAAATATTAATAATATTTATACTCTTAAAAGTTCCCGCAAAATCCCTAAAGTTCCAAAAAAAAAAATCGCCGGCTTTTCTTAATTTTTGGCATATATATATATCATATTTTTTACCCTACTTTTTGTAGTAGTATGCACGTTTATATAAATAACATAATTTTTTTAATATCTGAAATATTTTTAAAGAAAAAATTATATTAATGTTAATTGTTATTTTCACATAATTTATTTATTTTATATAATTTTTTTAATTTATTAACATGTGCAACGCACATACATTAACACTAGTTATATTAAAAGTGTGAAGGACCTTATAATGTGATTTAAACTTTTTACACTTCATTAAAAGACTCCATAATAGAAAAAAATTGTCTTTTCCTATTTTCTTCAATTAAAATTATTTTATAAAGTTTTCCAAAAAAAAAACCACACGTTTTTTTAATTTTGATTTAAAAAAAAAACCATTCCAAAGTTCCCAGAAAAACAACTTAAAACTGCCTATATTAATAAACCAAAAAAAAACATTTTTTTTTTTACTTTGGTAGTCTTTTTATTTTGTGGAATTTTTTTCTTATAAATCAAAAAGTCGATTTTTTTGGTTTAAACCTAGATGTCTATTAATTTTTGAAGGAATTTTGTTTAGTTTTATTAATCACTTTAAAATTAGGATTTCTTTAACTAATTAGTTAATGATACTTTCATTAGTTGTCTCTCTTTATTTTGGTTTAGATTATTCTTTCAAAATTAATTTCAAAACTACCGTACGTAGGGAAAAACAGGTTTAGGTATAGAATTTTCATACCAATTGAAATCTTAGTTGTATCCATGATTAAAGAGATAAATTTGCTTATGATTTGAGGTTAATTTTCTAAAATTTTAGTATGCTCTTGAAGTTTACAGTAATAAATTATTATGTTGATTCTTGATAGACAATTTCTAATTGAGATTTTTTTTTGTGTGAAATATTGATAGTATCTATGATTGAAGAGACAAATTTATTTGTGATTTGAGGTAAATTTTCTGAAATTTAGTATATTTTGAATGTTTACAAAAATAAATTATCATTTATTTTTTATAGTCAATTGCTAATTGAATTTTTTTTTCTTTTGTGGGTATCTATGATTAAAAAGATAAATTTTCTTGTGGTTTGAGGTAAGTGTGTGCAACGAAATTTTATTAAATATAAATCCGTAAGAAATTCGGATTTTATTAAATTCAAAATATATTAGTCCAAATAAATATGTTGGATTAATATAATTGGATCAATAATTAAGTTCAATAAATATAGATTTAATTAATGTCCAATTCTTATTGGGCTAGTCCATTAAATTGGACTACAAATGATGAGCCCACTTTGCTAAGCCCAAGTTATCATCTTATTCTAGAGGCCCAATTTGGTGCCACATGTCAAATGACGTGGCACACCAAGTCAAGCGAAGGAGCCAATAGGATCATTCCATGTGTTAAAATGATGCAGCATGCCAAGTCAAATTAAAAACAAATGGAAACACGTCAAGTGTACAAGTGACATGTTCTGACCGGCCCACAAGAGTATAAACTGTGTACGGCTCTTCAAAAAAAAATTGTCTGCTAGGTTGAAAACCTCGCAAAAGGCGGTCTCAACAAAAGTTAGGACACAAAAAGTCCACTAGGTTGAAAACCTCGCAGGAGGAAGCCTAGGCAAAAGTTAGGACATGAAAAAAAGTCCACTAGGTTGAAAACCTCGCAACAGGCGGCCTAGGCAAAAGTTAGGACACAAAAAGTCCGCTAGGTTGAAAACCTCGCAAGAGGCGACCTAGGCAAAAGTTAGGACCCCCCAAAAAAAATCACTCTCAGAACTACTTATGACTTGATCCTCTTCACCGAGGTACATAGGCGCTTAGAATTTTATTCTGGTTTCAGTCATATGAGTGACAAAAAAATACAAGTTCCCACTTGGAAGTCAAGCCTGCAATACTCACTCATCAATTTTTGGACATATTCCACACGTTCCGATGGGGGCAGACCTCTATGAATGATGATCTTCTTCGATGGAATTTGGAATGCTCAAGTTTCCCTGTCCAACAAGTTGAGGTCGAAAATCTATCAAGTCTACAAGTTGGAGCTGTCAAATTCGCCAAGCTTGCAGGTTGAAGTCGAAACCTATCAAGTCTGTGAAGAGAAGTTCTTAAGTCCTCCAAATCTGCGAGATGAAGATTTCAAATTCGCCAAGTTCGAGAGTTGAAGTCCTCAAATTCTCCATGTCTGCAATTTGAAGTCCTTAAATGCTCCAAGTTTTCAAGTTGAAATTTTGGATCCACCGTGTGTGCGAGTTGAATTCTTTAAAGTCATCAAGTCTACAAGTTGAAATCTTCAAAAGTTTGAATCTACCAAATCTTTAAGCTTTGATCTTCTAAATTTTCATGCCTTAAGGTGGACAAAATTTGTCCCTTTGCACCTTAAGCTGGCCTTTTATGGATTTATCCTAAAAAGGATCATTAAATTTTCATGCCTTAAGGTGGACAAAATTTGTCCCTTAGCACCTTAAGCTGGCCTTTTTATGGATTTATCCTTAAAAGGATCATTAAATTCCTATGCCTTAAGGTGAACAAATTTGTCCCTTTGCACCTTAAGCTGGCCTTTTCACGAATATGTCATTGAAAGGAGTCGAACTTGAAGCTGAACTTGTCAATCTCAAGGTGTCGGAGGCGATATTAAACTCTCGCACCTTAAGCTGATTGTTGCATAGATGCATCATGAAAAAGAGTCAACCTTGAAGCCAAACTTGTCAGTCTCAAGGTATCGGAGGCGATGTTAAACTCTCGTACCTTAAGCTGACTGTTGGGTAGGTACGTCTTTGAAAAGAGCCAAACTTGAAGCCGAACTTGTCAGACTCAAGGTGTCGGAGGTGATGTTAAACTCTCGCACCTTAAGCTGATTATTGCATGGGTACGTCTTTAAAAGAAGCCAAACTTATCAGTCTCAAGATGTTGGAGGCAATATTAAACTATCGCACTTTAAGCTGACCCTTCATGAATGTTATTTGTTTCAAGCCTACAAAAAAGAGAGGAGAAGAGAAGACCATAAAAGAAAAGAAAAAAATGGAACGTATTACCGTTTGGATATAAAAATGCACCAGGTAGATACCAACACTTTATGGATAACTACTTTAACCAGCTAGAAAATTGTATAGTCTATATAGACGATATATTACTATACTCTAGAACACAAGAAGAACATATAAGATTATTAGAAAAATTTATACATATTATAGAAATCTCAGGAATCAGTCTAAGCAAACAGAAGGCAGAAATAATGAAAAACCAAATAGAATTTCTAGGAATACAAATAGATAAAAACGGGATAAAAATGCAAACACATATAGTACAAAAAATAATTGGATTAGATGAAATGCTTGACACAAAAAAGAAACTACAATCCTTTTTAGGATTAGTTAACCAAGTACGAGAATATATACTTAAGCTAGCAGAAAATTTAAAGTTATTACAGAAAAAATTAAAAAAGGACGTAGAATACCATTTTGATGACACAGATAAAACCCATATAAGGAAAATTAAAAATATGTGTAAACAGCTACCAAAACTATATTTTCCAGATGAAAATAAATAATTTACATACATAGTAGAAACAGACTCTAGCGATCATAGCTACGGCGGAGTATTAAAATATAAATATGAAAATGAAAAAATAGAACACCATTGTAGATATTACTCAGGATCATATACAGAACCACAAATAAAATGGAAAATAAATAGGAAAGAACTATTTGCATTATACAAATGTTTGTTAAACTTTGAACCATATATTGTTTACAATAAATTTATTGTGAGAACAGACAATACACAGGTAAAATGGTGGATAACCAAAAAGGTACAAGATTCAGTTACAACAAAAGAAATAAGGAGACTAGTATTGAATATATTAAATTTCACATTTACGATTGAAGTAATCAAGACTGACAAAAATCTCATTGCAGATTATCTCTCCAGAGAAAGATAATGTAGATACATTGGGAAAAAATACTAGCTACTATGACAACACTTTGTCAGAAAATGGAGAAAATAGAAAGCGAAGTACAGATGCTAAAAAAGACAGCTAATAGTCAGCAGCATGACTCTAAACATGCGGAGCTAAGTCAGCAGCATGACTCTAAACATGCGGAGCTAGAAGGTGACGTTGGAAAACACCTTAAAACCCATAACAAGATGTTAAATACAGCTGCAGGTAGCACATCTACTAGAGGATCAACTACAAAAAAGGAAGATGGTAAGGCAAAATATACAAATACCAATATGAATAAGCTATTCTGGGCTAGTTCTATTCCTGACATTTTCCAATATAATACTAAAGATTTATCTATATTTTTATCTGATACTGCTACTGAATAATTAGCACTTATTATAAATTTAAACTTTTGGTATATTAAATTTCTTTTAACTGCGCTTATTATGCTTTTCTCTATATATTATCTTTTGATCCGTAGATTCTTCATCTAGATATTCTTCTTTGTTTATTATTTGTATCTCTTTTTCAGTCATTTATCTGTTCTGATTTAGTACTTAATTCATTTTCTTCTTCTTCTTCTGATATTTCATATATACTATCATTGCTATCTAGTTCATAGTCTATGTATTCCAACACCTACAGGGATATAATAAACTCATAGCACAACCATGTACCAATTCAAATCTAGTAGCAACTTGCTACAATTATGGACTGTTAAGTACAGTATACACAATAACAGGTGAAGAAATAGCTAAGATACCAGAACTATACAAAGCATTTCTACATTACAAAAGAATTACTAAAGGCACTTTATTTTATATAAAGTTTTATTCAGCAACTGCGGAGATATTATACGACGAAATCAAACCTATAATACAAGCTATCAAGATAGGTTTGACCAAGGAAATGATAATTCCGGAGAAAGTGGAAATACAAGAAGAAATACAAAGAGTAAATATCCCAGAATTCTATGCAAATAAAAGAACTATTGGGATATCTACCATTTTGAACGAATTATCAAATAATTATCTAAACAGAAACGCAATTTGGAGCTACTACAACTGAGATCAGACGATGATATATTCCAATTGCAGAGAACTAAAGACAGCAGATATGGAAGAACTACGCCAATGGATACTAAGCCTGTTGAAACCAGAGCAGTCACCTACCATACCAAAAGTATGAGAAATACTGTTTAAAGAAGAAAAGTATCTGCTTAGTACAATGCTAGTAGTGACGAATAAACATGATCTAGAAATATCTCGTTGAATCAGTCTTTTTCGCCAGACGATGATATATTCCAATTGCAGAGAACTAAAGACAGCAGATATGGAAGAACTACACCAATGGATACTAAGCATGTTGAAACCAGAGCAGTCACCTACCACAAGGGCTATCAGAAAAAAATTTATTTCACAAAATATGATAACTAGATACTGTAAATTAGTAGGACAAAAATACCCAGATCATCTATGCACGAAATGTGACGGATAATACACAGGTAAAATGGTGGATAACCAAAAAGGTACAAGATTCAGTTACAACAAAAGAAATAAGGAGACTAGTATTGAATATATTAAATTTCACATTTACGATTGAAGTAATCAAGACTGACAAAAATCTCATTGCAAATTATCTCTCCAGAGAAAGATAATGTAGATACATTGGAAAAAATACTAGCTACTATGATAACACTTTGTCCGAAAATGGAGAAAATAGAAAGCGAAGTACAGATGCTAAAAAAGACAGCTAATAGTCAGCAGCGGGTTGTAATAATGACAACATGCAGGTATTTATAGGCTCGATGTAGCTGCTTATGTCCCCTAATCCTTGTTAAAATTGGAAAGGATTCATAGGAATTTTAGTGAAATAAGGAAAATACTGCAAGCGGTGGCTGCAACATGAGGCGGTGACAAATTCTCCTAATAGGGTACAAATTCGGAAGAAAAGCGGCTGCCTATGTTAAATGCAAATTAATTCCAAGCTGTAACTTATGCAAAAAGTCAACCCCCACCTCTTTTAGGTGATGTTTCACGTGAACCAACGAAAAAAAATTATAGAGGAGAAATTAATTCAAGTCCAATAGCTTCTCAATTTGATATGATATATATTGGTCTATGATATATTCCTACACACAAATATTATTTCACTTTAAGCATCAAGTCAAGTACTTTAAGCCTAGTCTACAAAAAGATTAAATATCTCGACAAGTCTTAAAGCAGGGGTAATTTGTGTGCAACAAAATTTTATTAAATATAAATCCGTAAAAAATTTGGATTATATTAAATTCAAAATATATTAGTCCAAATAAATATGTTGGATTAATATAATTGAATTAATAATTAAGTCCAATAAATATGAATTTAATTAAAGTCCAATTCTTATTGGGCTAGTCCATTAAATTGGACTACAAATGATGAGCCCACTTTGCCAAACCCAAGCAGGAAATTACATAGAGTGTCCTCAAAAGTGAGTGGTCTTCAATTTATGCCCCTCATAAGAAAAGTCTTTAAAAAATACCCTTCCTTCCTTTTTATGTATAGAACATATACATTTTTGCCCCTCTACACCATAACTCTCCATGTTCATTTGTCTCTCAACTTTTAATTTTCATTTTTCTTTTTTCTTTTATCTTTTTAACTTTTTATCTTTTTTTTTTCTTTTTTCTCAATTTTTTTTAATTCTCGTTTTCTTTTTTTTCAACCTTTATTTTCTTTTATTTTCTTTTTTTCCCTTAACTTTTTTTTTGTTCTTTTTTTTTCTCAACCTTTATTTTCTTTTTTTTTTCTTTTTTTCTCTTTAACTTTTTTTTTCTCAACCTTTTTTTTTTTTTTTTTTTTTTTTTTTTTTTTTTTTTTTTTTTTTTTTTTTTTTTTTTTTTTTTTTTTTTTTCTTTTTTTTTTTTTTTTTTCTCTTTTTTTTTTTTCTTTTTTTTTTTCTTTTCTCTTTTATTCTTCTCTTTTTTTCTTTTTTCTTAACCTCTATTATTTTTTGCTAATGAACAAAAAAAGTTGGATAATCCGCAAAGAAGATCTTCTTTCTTTGAAATCGAAGTAAACTTAAGAGCGTGCTTTGTTGTTTGGAAGTCCTTTGGAACAAGTCTTGCCTCTAAGACAAATGTTATAGAACATCTCATAAATCAAGACACAATGAGGTAGTGTCAAGCCTTGCTCGTGGGGCATAACTTGTTGTTTGAAAAATTCTTGAGCTAAGTCTTACCTCTAAGGCAAGAGTTATAGAGCATCTCATAAATTAAGACACAATGAAGTAGTGTTAACTCTTGCCCATGGGGCATAACTTATTTTTTGGGAGGCCCTTGGGCTAAGTCTTGCCTCTAAGGCAAACGTTATAGAGCATCTCATGATCAAGACATAATGTGCTAGTGTCAACTCTTGCCAATGAGGCGTAACTTGTTGTTTGAAAGTCTTTGAGCTAAGTTTTGCCTCTAAGGCAAGAGTTATAGAGCATCGCATAAATCAAGACACAATGTGGTAGTGTCAACTCTTGCCCATGGGGCGTAATTTGTTATTTGGAAGTCCTTGGGTTAAGTCTTGCCTCTTAGGCAAGCGTTATAGAGCATCCCATAAATCAAGCACAATATGATAGTGTCAACTCTTGCCCATGGGCGTAACTTGTTGTTTGAAAGTCTTTGGGCTAAGTCTTGTCTCTAAGGCAAGAGTTATAGAATGTCTCATAAATCAAGACACAATGAGGTAGTGTCAAGTCTTGCTCGTGGGGCATAACTTGTTGTTTGAAAATCCTTGAGCTAAGTCTTGCCTCTAAGGCAAGAGTTATAGAGTATCTCATAAATTTAGACATAATGAAGTAGTGTGAACTCTTGCCCATGGAGCGTAACTTGTATTTTTTGAGAGGTCCTTGGGCTAAGTCTTGCCTCTGAGGCAAGTGTTATAAAACATCTCATAAATCAAGACACAATATACTAGTGTCAAGTCTTGCTCATGGGCGTAATTTGTTGTTTGAAAGTCTTTGGGATAAGTCTTGCCTCTAAAGCAAGAATTATAGAACATCTCATAAAAAAAATAAAGGTCGAAAAAATTGATTAAAAAAAAGAGAAAAGAAAAATTAAAAACCAAAGAAAAAATAAAAAAATAGAAGTTGAGAGAAAAAAATAAATATTGAGAAAAAAAGAAAAAAACGAAAAAAAAAGACAACAAAAAATAAAGGTTGAGAAAAATAAAAAAAAAAAAAAATAAAAAATAAAAGGAGAAAAAAATAGAATTGAGAGGAGAAAAAAAAAAGATTGAGAAAAAAGAGAAAATGTAGAAGAAAGAATAAAACAAAAAATAAAAGAAAAATAAAGGTCGAGAAAAAAAGAAAAAAGAAAAAGTAGAAATAAAAAAAAAGAAAAGAAAAAATAGAAATAAAAAAAAGAAAAGAAAAAAGAGAAAAAGAAATATATATAAAAGTTGAGAGATAAATGAGCATTGATAGTTATTTAAAAATATTAAGGTGTAGAGGGGCAAAAAGGTAGTTGCTCTATACATGAAAAACAAGGAAGGCTATTTTTGTAAGACCATTTTTATGGGGGGCAAAAATACAAAGCCACTCTCTTTAAAGGGCATTTGTGTAGTTGTCCCAAACCCAAGTTGTCATCTTATTCTAGAGGCCCAATTTGGTGTCACATGTCAAATGACATGGCACACCAAGTCAAGCAAAGGAGCCAATAGGATCATGCCATGTGTTAAAATGATGCAGCATGCTAAATAGCTTCTCAATTTGATATGATATATATTGGTCTATGATATATTCCTACACACAAATATTATTTCACTTTAAGCATCAAGTCAAGTACTTTAAGCCTAGTCTACAAAAAGATTAAATATCTCGACAAGTCTTAAAGCAGGGGTAATTTGTGTGCAACAAAATTTTATTAAATATAAATCCGTAAGAAATTTGGATTATATTAAATTCAAAATATATTAGTCCAAATAAATGTGTTTGATTAATATAATTGAATTAATAATTAAGTCCAATAAATATGAATTTAATTAAAGTCCAATTCTTATTGGGCTAGTCCATTAAATTGGACTACAAATGATGAGCCCACTTTGCCAAACCCAAGTTGTCATCTTATTCTAGAGGCCCAATTTGGTGTCACATGTCAAATGACATGGCACACCAAGTCAAGCAAAGGAGCCAATAGGATCATGCCATGTGTTAAAATGATGCAGCATGCCAAGCCAAATTAAGAACCAATGAAAACACGCCACTTGTACAAGTGACATATTTCGACCAATCAAATATGACCACATCACTTCAATCTGATTGGCGGGAAAGAGTTGGTACTTACCATAACTCTTCCCTCCTATAACTATAAATAGGGGTCCTCAATAATTTAGAAGAGATACCAGAATTCTAACAAGAAGCCAGAGAGAGCTCGTGGATCAAACACAACAAAGTTCTCTACAAGCTACAAGTTCAAGAATTCAACATTCAAGTTCATACAACTCAAGATCAAGACCATCAGATTCAAGATCAAGCTCAAAAGCCCTTGGATTCAAGTACAAGTCAAGATCAAACTCATTAAATTCACAAGTCAAGATCAATTCCACCAAATTCAAGATCAAGCTCAACGGCTCTTGAATTTATATACTTGGAAAGACGAATCAGAGGATTAATAGAGATTGCAACGCTCATATATTCAAATCAAATACTACGATTGTTGCGATATTTCCGATCCTGATTATTATTTTCTGCGACTCGAACTTTATTGTCTACAATAAGTTTCTAAAATTTTAGTATGCTTTTGAAGTTTACAATAATATGTTATCATGGCTTTTGAAGTTTACAATAATATGTTATCATGTATATTCTTGATAGACAATTGCTAATTGAGATTATTTTTTTGTGTGTGAAATATTGATAGTATCTATGAT
The DNA here is from genome assembly GCA_003996215.1 of Jaltomata sinuosa. Taxonomy (NCBI): domain Eukaryota; kingdom Viridiplantae; phylum Streptophyta; class Magnoliopsida; order Solanales; family Solanaceae; genus Jaltomata; species Jaltomata sinuosa. Next base: position 107,877 of record QJPP01004478.1, read on the forward strand.
TGAAGAGACAAATTTGCAGATTTGAAGTAAGTATTCTAAAATTTAGTATGTTTTTTATGTTTACAAAAATTAATTATCATGTATTTTTTTTATATTCAATTGCTAATTGAGAAGTTTTTTTTGTGTGATTTTAGTATGTTCTTGAAGTTTAAATAATAAAATATCATGTATTCTTGATAGATAATTGCTAATTGAGAAATTTTTGTGATTTTTGTTTATAATTCTGACCAGATTCTTTAGATCGTTACATTCTTTCAAAGGAAATTGGTTAGTCATTTTATGTCTATATGAATTCTCTTTTAAAATTTAATTATATACAACTGTTTCAATTGTGAATAAACTATGAAGTTTGATATATCGTGATTATTTTAATAATAGGCTTTAATGATTGTCTTTTTTTTTACAAGCTATATTATTTAAATAGATATAAAATTTATTCTAACGTCAATTGCTATTTTTTAATAATTTTGCTCTTTCATATATAATTTTATTGATTGAAGACAGACATACGTACACTAAACTAGTATCTATATCTATATCTGTATCTATCTATATTATATTAAAAGTGTGAAGCATCTTATAATGTGATTTGAACTTTTTGCCCTTCATTAAAAATCTCTCTTTTAGACAAAATCGTCTTTTTACTATTTTCTTCGAACTAATATTTAATTATTTTTATAATATTTTTATATTGAATAAAATTATAATTATATATAAATCCTAATAATATATTTTTTACAACTAATAACCTAAATACCCTTATAACTAATAACCTAATCCTATATATACGGTTTTTAACAAAAACACTACCATCAAAAGAACCCAAACACACGATGAAAACATAATTTTCTATATCTTCTTCTTTCGTTGCTTGCTTTTTTCCGCTTTTGTTTTGACACAAATTTAGGTTTTAGTAATAGTAATTGTCATGGTTTTGATTCAAGTCGTCTTTTTGTATTCATTATTTATTTATTTTTCTATCTTTCTTTATTTCTTTTAGTTAATAGCTTCAAAGACTATATATGAATTATATATACGGAAAAGGTTTAAAAATACCCCTGGACTATTTGAAAAGGTTTAAAAATACCCCTTGTTCATCTATTTGGCTAAAAATACCCCTCAATCCACCTTTTTGGCTCATTTTTACCCTTAAAACTAACATCCCTTTTTTCTATTAATTTTTATTATTACATTATTTATTACGTGGCAACTCTCTATTGGACAAAATTAAAACCCCAACCCACCAAACTTTTCCCTCCTGCCCCGACCCAATTCCAATGTCCCATGACCCAAACCCATTTAAAAAAATTTATAGCACACAAAATTATACATCTCTCTTTCACCTGAACTTGATCCCAAAGCTTAAAATTCAGGTATTTTGAAGGCTAAAATTCTGGCTCAAACATACTCCAAAGCTGATATACGTTTAGAGAGATCCTGAGAAAATCTACAACACAATACTGATAATAATGATCCCGAGAGCTCGAAGAGAGACCAAATACATGTGATCAATGTTTTGATTAATCACTACTAAATACATATGATTTCACTCTTATCTGAGGTAGCCAAAGGTTTACCAAGATCACTCCATGGACAACAACGTATTAGGGATGTGTGTTCTTTCAATTAGCTTACCATTTTAGCATTGATATCGACCAAATATGAACAAGTCCATCAACAGAACCAGCAGTAACATAACTGTCATCTGCAACGATACAAGATCAGCTCCAATTAGATGTAATTCGATTTGCATTTGCTCCGAAAGTGCCACAAATTTCTACCATCAACAAGACCGAAACAAATACTCTTATTGTAGTAGAAATCAGGACATTTTAGCCAAATTTTTAGCCTTGAAATTGCTAAATTTTAAGCTTTAAAGAAGAAAAAAATGGGATTATGTTCAGGTGAAAGAGAGATGTATAATTTTGTGTGCTAATGAATTTTTTTAAATGGGTTTGGGTCATGGGGGCATTGTAATTGGGTCGGGGCAGGAGGGAAAAGTTTGGTGGGTTGAGGTTTTAATTTTGTCCAATAGAGAGGTGCCACGTAATAAATAATAATAATAAAAATTAATAGAAAAAAGGGATGTTAGTTTTAAGGGTAAAAATGGGCCAAAAAGGTGGATTGAGGGGTATTTTTAGCCAAATAGATGAACAAGGGGTATTTTTAAGCCTTTTCAAATAGTCCAGGGGTATTTTTAGCCCTTTTCCGTTATATATATTCAACAATTGGCAATAACTTCACCCTATCTGATAATTTCCCTTGTTTCTCTTTCAGTTGAAAACTTTTATCACAAAATTGGACGAAACAAGCATGTTGCCGCCGAATGAAGTAACCAAAAAAAAATGTCTATCTCTTTCCTTCTTTTTTTTAATTTAATTGTGATTTAGTTTTGATTATATTATTTAATTATATTTTGATATATTATTCGTTAGTATTATATATAGTTGAATCTTTAATTAAACTTATTTGTTGAATTCAAAATATAAGGTTATAGTTAAGTGTTGAATTTTGATATAAAGAGTTTTTATTTGAATGATAAACCTATAAATTTAGGATCATACTCTACTCTATAAATTTGGGCTTACTAAATAAGTTTGAAGGCGGAACAAGTATGTTATTCGTTTTTTTTTAATTATATATAATTATTATTAATTGAATAAAATAATAATTTTGATTCATAATAAAATCAATGGAAGTATGGAACTATAATAATTTTTTATAAAATAGTTTTAGAAATATACTCTCTAAATTTAAATGAACTGTATGTTTAGGGTCATTCATTATTGTTCAATCTTCTTAGAATTGTGAAGGCCAGGTATGAAAAAGTCAATGAAGATATTTTTATTTTGTTCCAAACGTGTTGCAAAACGATCTAGAAAGTAATTGATATTGATACAGTTTGCTTCCTTAACTCAATTAGTAATTAGTAGGACTCCTAGAGTCCACTCCTTCCCCACACTACGAGTGGTAAAAAGTACCATCCTCGAATGGACTCTACTCGACGCAAATTCAGATTAGTCAGGCTCCAATGTGATTTTAGACACTAAATGAGAAATCCAAAAGAAAATTATGTAGGATTACAACAATATTTAGGATTTTTAAATATTTATCATATTCAAGTTAATAATATTAACGTGACACACATGTGCAATGCACATATACTAAACTAGTCTATATTATATTAAAAGTGTAAAACACCTTATAATGTGATTTGAACTTTTTGTCCTTCATTAAAAACTTCACAATAGACAAAATGGTAGCACCATTATGCCTGATGTAATATTCCTGATAAGCATCAGGTCCTTCATCAATAATGGTAGCATGATACACTACATACTGCATATCCGTTAACGTGCTTTAAACTTCTCGAGGCATCTCTAATGACAATTGACATATACTACTTCCTAACCGACTTTGCAGTACACGGTACATGCATTTCACCTTTGTAAAATATGATACATTTAGATATAGTCTTTTCATGATAGTCACGGTGTATTTCTTTTCTCCTTTGATTTATTCATTAGTGTGTTTAATTGTGTTAGTAATAAACAATAATATTGAATTTAAATTTTGGTGTTTATCTCACCCGTTATTTCAATAAGTTTGCGATTTATAGCTTTTTTTATTTATGAAGTTTTGAGAGATCTATATTATTTTTTATAATCACAATGATCGTGCTTGTGTGATAGAGGAACCTGACTCCCATTCTGAAAAAATAAAGACATCATTTTTATGTAAGCTATTATCCTTCTCCGTTTTCTTTTCACCAATTAATTTCATGTAATAATACACACATGCAACGCACGTGCATTAAATTAGTACTATATTAAAAGTGTGAAAGACCTTATAATGTGATTTGAATTTTTTGCCCTTCATTAAAAGTCTCTCATTTAGATAAAATCGTCGTTTTACTATTTTTCTCAAATAATTGTCATTTAATTATTGTCATAATATTTAAGTTTATAAATTAATTTAAGTTATAAATATTAAATCTTTACTTATTTATAAAAGGTAAGAACTTCTAATATTTAATACTTTAAATTGACTAAAATTCTACTTCTTAAATCTTTCCTAATTTGAACTATATTAAAAGTCCTATCATTTAAGTTTATTTTTTAAAAAAATTATTTAATTATTTTTTATAAAATAAAAATATCACGACAAAAATGACAAAATAAAAAACAAGTAATAGTAGCCAAATCACACGAAAAAAATGATTTTTTTTAAAGTAGGTTAGTAGTAACATTGTTACCTACGGTAACCTTTTTCTTTTTCCCTTTTTTGGTTATTTAATAAGAGAAAAATGGAAAACTTATTAGTACTAATATTTAGAAATAATAATTTATGGAAAAATAAATAAAAAACTTCTATATTTAAGTATTTTTTTCTTGGATGAAAAGGTTTTGTACTTCTATAAATTAAAATCATTCTTATTTACAACAATACAATAACATCCTCAATGTAGTTCTCCGATGAAGTCTTGGTTAGGGGAAATTATTTTTTCAATAATTTTTTAAATTATTTTTTATATAAGACATATGTACGTCAATTGTAGTTTCTGTTTTGTTACTAGCTGTTATTTTAGTATTATTTTTTGCTTAATACAGGTGGTAGATGAATGTTTGGTCAGATTTTGAGAATTTTTCGTGAAGGTTAGGTTTAATCTTATTGTTCTGATATCTTGATTATCATATTATTTTGTTATAATTTCTGTTCTATTACTATCTATTGCTTCTTCTTATTATCCGTATGTGTATAATTAAAGTTACTATCTTTAATATTTGATTTAAAATCTTAAATATTAGAATTTTTGTTTTAAAATTCTATACTAAAACAATAACATATCGGAGTATATAGTTTTATTGATTGATGTGAGACATACGTGCAACGCACGTACACTAAACTAGTCTATATCTATATCTATATGTATCTATATCTATACTATATTAAAAGTGTGAAGGACCTTATAATGTGATTTGAACTTTTTGCCCTTCATTAAAAGACTCTGCAATAAATAAAATTGTCTTTTCACTATTTTTCTCAAATAATTATTTAATTATGTTTATAATATTAACTCCTAAAATATATGGAATCAAGACTTTAAAATATATGGTAAGACTTTTTTTTATTAAATTAGGAGTACTAAAATATATGATAAGAGGTAATTTTTATTTTGTAAGTTGTCTAGGTTTAGTTGGTTCAATTTATCTTGTATATTTATTATTAATATACTTTTTCACCAAAAATACATCCAAACAAACAATTGAGAAGGAATTACAAGTTTCAAAGTTTGGTTTATTTTTGAACACCAAAAATATTTGCGATAATATTTTTTTTCCTTCTTATTTTGATGGGTAAAAAGGAGAGAGAGGAAGAGGAGGAAGAGCTTGTGAGTTCGTCTTCATATCAATCGGATACATCATAAGTTTTTTTTCTCGTGTTCTTAAATTTCATGGTTTTGCATTTTTCAATTTTTTTAAAAAAATATTATGTTGTATTATTGTGTGATTTTGCATGAAAATTAGGTAGTTATGATTTTTATCTCTTTTTTTCTATGATTCTGTTTTGGTTCTTCAGATTTGATTGTAAAATTAATAATGAATTCTTTTCTTTTGATAATTTTTTGTGTTTCTCTTTCAGTTGAATTTTTTTAATCGAATAATTGAATGAAACAAACACTTTAGCAGGGAAAATCAAAGATTTATCTCTTTCCTTTTTTTTTTTCCGAATAATATTGAACCACCCTAAGCCAATGTTACATACTGTTTCATGGACAACCGTTTGTTACTTCTTGAAAAATAAAGTATGGATCATCCGTTTATTCTCATCCTTATTTCTTGCTCTATAAAATTTCAAAATTGGTGTAGCTTCCTTTTTGTAAACAGTAATCCTATCATGAACTTCAAATAATTTTTGAACAGATTTCAGTAGATTCTTAGTCTATAATTTTTGTTACATGATCACTATTTTGTGTGTTAATATAGTTATACTGTGTCCGATGATGTCTATAGATTTCTTTACTCGATATCCTAGGAACCATAAATTGTTATATGGTTTGAACATTTTGCCCTTCATTAAAAGTAGTGTTATTTTGTCTATTACGAACTATTTTTTTCGCTTGAATCACGTGCAAAGCGCGTACACTAAAACTAGTCTATATCTATACTATATTAAAAGTGTGAAGCACCTTATAATGTGATTTGAACTTTTTGCCCTTCATTAAAAGTTTCTCCTTTAGACAAAATTGTCTTTTTATTATTTTTTTAATTTTTATTATTTATTGTTTCTTTAATATTCAAAACTTCAAATCAATTAAAATCCTAAAATTACTAAGCATGTATAAATCTTATAGGATTTTCTTTTTCTTTTTCCTTTCAAAGTCGTTGTTACCCTAAATTTCTAGAAGAAAAAGAAACAAATAATGTTTCCCAATAATTTGCAGAGAGAGCAACGAGCTCTAATAGCTTGTTTGCTTCAAATTTTTTTATCATGATTATCAATTTTAAACCACTTTAAATTACTCATGTGAAGGTGAGATAAGATCTATACAAGCAAGAGTCATTGGAGTATTATTCATCTAACGAGCACATCAGGTAATTCTTGCTACTTCCAAGTTTCAGATAATTTTTATTGCATATTTTCTTAAACTTTTGATCCTGTTTATTTCAAAGTTTAGCTTTATCATAGTAAAGATCCACGTGATGCATATATTATTACCGTTATTACTTTTTAGATATTTAAAATTAAGAAATTGAACGAGGAAAATAATTTTTTATACATGATTTATTACTATACAACTAATTTAATTAAATTTTATTAAGTTCAGAAGATGAAGATAGAGAAGATGTGAATGTTCTGATTGATGATTGAGCATACTTAGAGAGATATGAATAAGATCGAAATTATAGGGGGCAAGATGGGAGTGACATCAATGATGGACAAGATGAGGAAAGCGAGGCCGAGATGGTTCGGGCATATGAAGAGGAGGTGCAAGCATGTGTCGATAAGGAGGTGCAGGAAAGGTAGCCCGAAGAAGAACTGGGGAGAGGTAAATTTTGCAGCTATTTTAGCATTAGCTTTTATTTTCCAAAAATATGTTTATTTTGCATATATTTTATTGATTAACGCAATACACGCATGCAATGCATGTACACTAATCTATATCTATACTATATTAAAAGTGTGAAAGACCTTATATTGTGATTCAAATATTTTGTCCTTCATTAAAAGGCCTTGCAATAGACAAAATTATCTTTTTATTTTTTCTCTAATTATAATATTGTTATATTTATTATATTGAATATTAATTATAACAAATATATAAAAGAATAAATGGAAAGACTCCTAAATATATAGGAAGATTCTTAATTTATGAAAAGTTTTATTGGGTACAAAGTATATACTTTTAATATTAGGAGAATAATTAATTTTCCTTTAAAGGATAGAATCTTTGCAAGTGTAATTCATGTAGAATTCGTCTAGGTAATAACTTTTATTTGTATAAGCTCTTTCCATAGTTGAATCGCATAAAACAATTACTTTTTTTTTTGTAATAATGACACTATATATTAAACATACAAAACAAAGATTACAAGACGTGGGCATGTAATCCAATAGGGTTCGAACATAGTAAAAGTAAAGAGATGAGCAGGAACCATAGTACTGGAACTATGAACTATTACAAGCAGTAGAACTATTAGTAGCAATATTATGTACATCAACAAAAGAGACCATGCCATTTTGCAGGCTATAAAAAGGAAAAAGAACAACAGTGTGAAAGTATGTAGGTCGGTGTTCTTTTTTTCTTTTTTCTTTTTAATTTTGCCTAACGTGATTTATTTTGAAGAAGAAATAAAAATAGAGTTATAATTAAATACTTTCGCTAGATTTTGGTGTCTAAATAAGATTAGTTGCTAATTCTTTGTATTCAATATTGTTGTTTGATGTTTATTATATATATACATATATATATAATTTTCAGTTTGGTTTTATGTTTTTTTTCAAATCCCTTTTGGTGGCTTGGAAGAAAATTAAGATGAATAATCTAATGTTAGATTCGTTATTGAAAATTTATTCTGACTATTTTTTTAATGTAATTTTTCATACTCGAACATCGATGGGATCTACAATTAAAATCGATAGTTGAATAAATTTTATGATGGAGATCGAAGAGGATATTGTTGTTGAACTTTAGGTTGGCGATTAATAGTGAGGTCTATTTTTAAAGCAATTGTTAAAGATTTCTTTTCAACTTTTTACTTAAATTCATTCTTTTTATAAAATACATATCATTTTTGGATAAGTATGTGTTGCATGTTTAGTTTGTGGCATTCTACTTCTAATTAATGATGATAGGAATTGAAAACTTTAATGAGTATGTCAAGCATCTCTCAATCTTCGTTAAATGAATTTTATTTTATATAAAAAATATTTCGATGACTAAAGCCCCTAACCGAATGTTTATCGAGTGATTTTTTTAAAAATAAATTATATACTCTAACATGAAAACACGCGCAAAGCGCGTACACTAAACTAGTTATATTAAAAGTGTGAAGGACCTTATAATGTGATTTGAACTTTTTTCCCTTCATTAAAAAACTCCGTAATAAACAAAATCGTTTTTTCCTATTTTCTCTAATATTTAAGTATTTGAAATCAATTAAATTTTATTTATTAAATCTTCCATATTTGAATTTATTATGTAGGAAGTCCTAATTATATTTACAATCAAACATAAAAACGCATACCAAATATAAGAATTTGGTATAAAATGGAGTGTTTATTTTTGGTTGAGAAAATCAACGTGTATTACATTTGTTTCATTAGGTTTAGGATTCTTAGGTTTTTCTAATGGATTATTTAACTAACCCACAATTTATTAGGTTTATATCCGGAACAATATGCCTGGCGTTTCTTTTTTACTTTTCCCGCATCTATTTATTTGGTTTGTTTTCTTCTTCTTCTTCTTCCTTTTTGTTTTTTTAGTTAGTTTTTGATTTTGTTTTCTTAGATCATGTAACGTAGTCAACTTTTTATTATTGTTCTTTTTCTTACCTTTTTCTCATATATCAATATGTTTATTGTCTTTGTAAAGTTATTACCTTTTTACTTTCTATAACCAATATATGAATAAACCTATACAAGTTAATATTGATTGATTCTTCAATATTCTTGCGCATGAGAAGGAAGATTCATGTTGCAACAGAAGGAAGATTCATGTAAAGCGTGTGATGAAGAATCTACCGCGATTCAATATGGAACCATAAAAGACATGGTGGAGGACGATTTCAGCCTCATCATCGCGGTTCAATTTGAAATCATAAAAGACATGGTGGAGAACGATTTCAGCCTCATCCCACTTCCAAATATCGATATCCAAACCCTAGTCAAAATTATCGATTACCTAAAGAAGCATGGGGAAACGACAGGTTCAAACAACGAAGAAATAAAAGAATTGGACAAGGAATTCTTGAAGAAGAGCTTCAATGATATGTATGTTGTTCAGTAATTTGAGTTTATAACAATTATAATTCAATTCTTTTACTGATTGATCAGTTTTATTAAATATATATTTGTCACTTACTTTTCTTTTCTTTTCCTATTTGGTATTCCATATTTTTATTGAGGTCTCAACTAATCATTCGTATTTACGTCAAGTACTCTCTAATAGTTTTTTTTTATATTGAATACTTGAACTCGAAATCTCCGATTAAAGATAAAGATTAATTCATAGGGAAGAAATTTTACTCACCATAACCCTAATTAGTTGTCTGTTGTCAGAAGTTAAGTTGAATACATAGAGAATATGATCAAACATAGTTGTATTGGATTATAATTCCTCTACCAGATGTGGAAAGGAAGAATATAATTACATTGAATCATACAAATAAGTAGTTATTAACTAAATACATAAATAAACACTTAAAATTGATATTAATTATAAGACAAATAATTAGCTGTGTTTATGTCTAAATAACATAGCTATGTTTCATTATTATTAGGTTAACTTTTCAAAATTATAAATCACTATATGGAGCAGACATGAAATATATTTAGAGTTTAGACACTTTTGAAATTTGATATTTATATTATTCATAATCATCCTTCAAAACCTGGAGCAGATTCAAGATAGCTACATAGACTTCTTTTATGTGGGGAAGGATTTACTCCTTTATAAGCTAAATCTTTGTTAGTTTCTTCAATATTTATTTTATAACTCAAATATATTACTTAATAATACTATATTACTTTCTTAAAGTTTTGTACTTAATAATATAACGACTCACAATAATTTATTTTTAAGTATATATACACGTATATTAAAAGTGTGAAGGACCATATAATGTGATATAAAATTTTTTGCCTTCATTAAAAGACCTTCCAATAGACAAAACTGTCATTTACTATGTTCAAGAGAAAAATATATTTTAAAAGTTGGAGTCCTAAAATATATAGTAAGATGTATTAAGAGAATTAATAATTAAGAATTCTTAAAATATATGGCAAGAGAAAATATATTTTAAAAATTAAGAAGTCCTAAAATATATGGTAAAAATTCTAAGGTTTTCTCTCACTAATTTGTATATTCTTAAGTTGATTGATTTTTAAATATGTGAAAAATTCTAAAGTTTTCACTCATTAATTTTTATATTCGGTTGATGTTTTTTTTATGTAAAAAAAGAAGGCCACGCAAGGCTTTCATTAATTTAAGTAAAAGGAAAGCAAAATATACAAAGCTGAACTAAAAAAAGGTAAATATAAACGTCCGAGGAAAAAAAAAAAAAACAGATAAAAACTCTTACTTGTATGGATTTAGTAGAATTTCTTTTGGCTGGTCTATTTTTTGTTTCCAAGGATTTAAAATTTCAGAATTTTATATGAAGAAAGTAACAAATTATTATTGTTTCATCTACTTAAAATTGTGTAGGCTGGATATAAAAAAAACCTTGGTAGGAAGCACTAGTTCTTGAATGAGTTTTATTCGGCGCGAATCTGAATAAGTCGAATTTCAATATGAGTTCTAGCCACCGAATGAAAAAAAAAAAGATGTGCATGATTACAATAATATTCAAAATTTTCAAACATTTATATTATTCAAGTTAATAATATTAACGTGATACATACGTGCAACGCACGTACACTAAAAAAAATATGAAGGACCTTATAATGTGATTTGAACTTTTTACCCTTTATTAAAAGACTCCGTAATAGATAAAATTGTCTTTTCACTATTTTCTCTAAATTATTATTTAATATTTTTTTAAATTTAATTTTAAGATTCACTTTTGAGTTAGAATTTCTTTATATTAGAAATCACTTTAGGTTTAGGACTATTTCACAAAAGTTGTTGTACGTAGGCTGCAAAGCAACCCAAAAAATTAGGTATGAAGCAGTTTTAGAACTCTTCTATTCTACTAATTAGTTTTACTTAGGTTAGTTTTCAATTGTAACTCAATTATTTTGATATAAAACTATTTAAGCAGTCACCATGTCTTATAATCACGATTTCCATGTAAATTTATTGTTGCGCTTGTATTGTCTGTGAGATTTCATTGCTTTCATAAGATGCAACGAGGTAAGACAATTTTTTTTGATCCAAAAAAGATTTTATATTTGCTTCATAGTTTCATATTCTTTAATATGAAATTTTGACAGTGTTTATGATTGCATAAATAAATTTGTGTGATGACCCTTCCGGTCATCTTCGTGTTTGCGTGTTCATTGTACTGTTAGAGCCTTCTTGTAGCGGTCCCAAGTTCTTTATGGCTTGCTGGGGCTGGTAGTTCGATGCCCTGGTCGTTCGTTTGGTTGTTTTTCCCTTTTTCCTGTTGTAGAGCTTTAACTTAGAACATCGTTGACTTTAATCAACATTCTTAGCTAGCGTGCTCGGAATTGAATTCTGACAGTTCCATTAGCTCCGTAGCGTTGAGTTTGGTCTAGTTGGACCTTCAGTTGAGGCCTGAGAACTTTCGGTGTGGTTTTTGGGTGGTTTTCTCTATTTTCAGGCCATTTGGAGTTGAAAGTGTAACTTTGGGTGGCTTTCGATGATCGAAGTGTCGGATTCAAAATCCGACGATTCCATTAGCTCCGGAATGATGAGTTTGGTTTGGGGAGATGATTGGTTCGGGTTCCGGGTGAGCCAGACTCATTTTGAGCCTTTTAGTTCCTTTTTGTTAGTGTTGACTTAGGTCAACATTTTTCCGAAACGACCTTGTATGGAAGTTTCATCAATTTTGTTGAGTCCGAAACATCGTTTCCACTCTGTTAGCATTATTGGTTTCTGAATATCGGTTTTCGATTGTGCCCGGAATGCCCCGTCGAGTTTTGGAAAGTTGCAGACTTTTCCTTGTTGCAAGTGCAGGCATCAATCCTCTATCGCGATCGCGAGACTCACCCTTCGCGACCGCAATGAAGCGCCTGGCACCGTGTTCTTTGCAATCGCGTGATCGCCGAACGCGAACGCGATAAAGTCACTACTTCTCTGTTCTTCGCGACCGCGTGGCTAGCCTTAGCGATCGCGATGGTCTAGCCAGCGTGGTCCTCGCGACCGCGAGGGGTCCCTTCGTGACCGCGATGAAGGACCCCTGAACAATATATAAGCTTTCACTTCGTCTCTTTCATTCAAAAACTCAAATTCTCTATTGTTGGCAGCTGAAAACTCGTCTAAACACTGTACTTGGTAAATTCTGGGTGCTGGGTTGCATTTTCCTTGGTCTTAATCGTTCCTCCATCGCAATTAGTAAGTTCTAACCGCTTTAATCCGTCAAATTATCTCTTTTGATCCCTTAATTGACCCTTGGGTTGACTGGCTGGTTTGAGCCAATTCTTTGGCCAATTTCCCTCAAAAATCTGAGCATGCACCTTCTGGGGGTGGTGATCATCGTGCTACTGTTCATTTTTGGTTTTGGGTTGCGGGGCCTACGGGCCCGCCGGTAACCCAATTTTTGACCCGGCTACAATTGTGGCATTATAGGTATCATTAGACTCGTTTTAATATTTTATATATGATTTTGTTAGTTTGATCCTTGTTCGTTTGCTAGATAGTAGCCCATTACTGACCGTTCTGGGCTATGGGGATCGGTTCGCCTACTGGGGGGTTGTAGGTGCCATCATGACCGAGAAATTGGGTCATGTCAGCTTGGTATCAGAGCTCTAGGTTCACCGATGTCATCAGTATAGGAGCCAATGTCTAGTAAAGTCCTGCGAATCGGGGCGGAGACGTCCGTACTCAATCTTCGGGAGGCTACAGTGACATCTTAGGAAGAATTAGACTTTTCTTGTTTCTATCTCGTGCGTAGTATCCTTGAAATTTTTTGGAAATCTTATTACTCTGGTTCACTCTTCCGCAGATGGTTCGTATGAGATCTTAGCTTCTGGCGGAGGAGAGCCTCCTGCCCCTGCACCTTCGACTCCAGCTAGGTGTCGGGGTGGTCACAAGGGTAGAGGTAGGGGTCGTGGACTCCCCAGAGCAACAACACAAGCTAGGGCTGCTAGGGTTGAGGTAGAGCCCGAGTATGACTACGAGCCAGAGTTCGCTCCAGAGCAGAAACATGTGGACCCGGGGGCAGCCCAGGTACCACCAGCTCTAGTACCATTCCAGCACCAGTTTCTGTGCCAGCTTCAGCCCCAGCTCAGTCTTCGGATATTAGGGGTCTACTTGTTCAGCTTTTGGGTATGATTGGGGAGAGACCTTCGGAGGTAGAATACACACCCGCTCAGGGGGTAGCCCTGGGTGTTCAGAGTTCAGGAGCGCAGCCTGCTACTGCGGCTCCCTGTGCCGAGGTTGTTCTGATTCCTTCAGTTGCACAACCTCTTGCTCCTCACCCATCTATGACAGATAGAGAGCATAAGGCATTGGGTAGGTTCTTGATGTTGGCACCACCGAGATTTGTTGGTACGTCGAGTCAGGACCCACATGATTTTATTACTACATGTGAGGAGATGTTGCACCATCTGGGTTTGTTGGAGACTCATGGAGTCGGTTATACCACCTATCAGCTAGAGGTCCCAGCAAAGTTATGGTGGAGGGCACAAGTTGCTTGCAGATCTTCTACATTGCCTCCTTTGACCTGGTCCGAGTTCTATGAGGTCTTTATGGATAAGTTCCTGCCTCAGAGTGATCGTGAGCAATGCAGGGATCAGTTTACTAGGCTTATGCAGGATTCTACGACTGTCTCAGAGTATGAGACTTATTTTCACCAGCTAGTGCCATTTGGAGCTATGATCATTCCTACCGAGGCAGATAGGATTCGTAGATTCGTAGATTCATATGGGGTTCGAGGCCAGAGATTAGGCAGCCAGCTGAGATATTAGTTGCCGGTGGTCGATCATTTCAGGCTATTGCAGACTATCCCCGTACTATAGAGGACTTACAACAACATGATCAGGGGGCCAGAGACAAGAGGCCTCGACATCAAGGTGGCTACAGTGGTTCCAGACATGGTGGTAGAGGTTCAGGCCAGTGGGGCCAGGGTTATCAGCCACAACAGCATCAGGGTCAGGCCAGTCGACCGGTTCAAGCGTTGCTTCAGGCTTCTGATTCTCAGTTTGAGGAGGGTCAGAGCAGTCAGCATGGTCATAGTGTTCAGTCTGCGAGAGGTACTGCTTTTGGGGCATCAGGTCGAGGTGGCCACACAGGTTCAACGGGTTCATCTCGACAGGGTGGGCTATCAGGTCGAGGTGGCCACACAAGTTCAACGGGTTCATCTCGACAGGGTGGGCCATCAGGTCTGTGCTATGAGTGTGGGGTCAGCGGTCATTTTTCCAGAGATTGCCCCCAGCGGTGTACAACCTGTTATGAGTGCAGAGTTAGTGGCCATTTTGCTAGACATTGCCCCCAGTGGGGTACAGTTCAGCTTATTCACTCCGTTCAGCCACCGGCTCGAGGAGGCGGTGGTCAGGGTAGAGGTGGTGCTCTACATGGCAGAGCATATGGATGGCGGGAGGGAAGGTGGATGTCGTTATCAGTTCTATGCGGTCCCTGGGGGACTAGAGGTAGAGGCCTCAGATGCTGCGATTACAGGTACGATTTCTGTATGCCATCAGTCTGCTACAACTTTATTTGATCCTGGATCCACTTGTTCATATGTATCTGCCTACTTTCTGCCTTGTTTGGGGTTGGCTAGTGAGCCATTATCTGTGCCTGTTTCTGTTTTGACCCCATTAGGAGATTCTTTAGTAGTGGATCGGATTGTGAGATCCTGTGTGATATCTGTTGGTGATTTGGAGACTTGGGGTGATTTGATGATCCTTGATATATTAGATTTTGATGTGATACTGGGCATGGACTGGTTATCCCTTCACCGTGCAATTTTGGATTGTTATGCCAAGACCGTTACCATAGCCGTGCCCGGTGTATCCCTGGTTGTGTGGCAAGATTCTATTAGCCATGCACCATCTGTGATCATCTCTTGTCTTCGAGCTAGGAAGTTGATTTCCCGTGGGTGTTTAGCTTATCTAGCATATGTCTGAGATGCTAGTGCTTACCCTTCGTCTTCTGAGTCTGTTCCTGTGGTTAGAGACTTCCTAGATGTGTTTCCTAACGACCGGCCAAGCCTTCCACCCGAGAGAGATGTTGATTTTGCCATTGAGTTAGAGTCGGGCACCAGGCCCATTTCTATTCCTCCCTACCGTATGACTCCTGCTGAGTTGATAGAGCTTAAGGAGCAACTCCAGAATTTGTTAGCTAAGGGGTTCATTAGGCCGAGTGTGTCTCCTTGGGGTGCTCCTGTTCTCTTCGTGAAGAAGAAGGATGGGTCGATGCGAATGTGTATTGACTATCGGCAGTTGAATAAGGTGACAGTGATGAATAGGTATCCGATGCCGAGGATTGATGATTTGTTTGACCAGCTCCAGGGTCCAGTCATGTTTTTGAAGATTGATTTGAGGTCCGGCTACCATCAGTTGAGGATTAGGGCGGAGGAAATCCCTAAGGCAGCATTCAGGATACGTTATGGCCACTATGAGTTCTTGGTGATGTCTTTTGGGTTGAACAATGCCCCCGCAACCTTTATGGACTTGATGCATAGGGTGCTTAGCTCGTATCCGGATCTGTTCGTGATAGTCTTCATTGATGACATTCTGATATACTCGAGGAGTATAGACGAGCATGAGCAACATTTGAGAACTGTACTTCAGACTTTGAGAGATCATCGGCTTTATGCCAAGTTCTCAAAGTGTGAGTTTTGGATCGAGTCAGTTGCATTCCTAGGGCATGTGGTGTCTAAGGATGGGATTAGGGTTGATCCGAGTAAGATTTCTGTGGTTCGTGATTGGCCTAGACCTACTACTCCTACCGAGGTTTGCAACTTTGTTGGTTTAGCTGGGTACTATAGATGGTGCATTGAGGGATTTTCTTCCATAGCAGCACCCTTGACTATGCTGACTAGGAAGGATGTCCCATTCCAGTGGTCGGATCAGTGTGAGGATAACTTTTAGAGGCTTAAGGCCTTATTGACTTCAGCTCCAGTTCTGACTTTGCCGGTTGAGGGTCAGAGTTTCTCCATGTATTGTGATGCTTCAGGGGTCGGTCTTGGTTGTGTGTTGATGCAGCAGAGTCGAGTGATAATATATGCGTCAAGACAACTGAAGGTTCACGAGCGCAACTACCCCACTCATGACTTGGAGTTAGCGGCGGTAGTCTTTGCGCTTAAGATCTGGAGGCACTACTTATATGGAGTTCACTGTGAGATATTCACCGATCAACATAGTCTTCAGTACATTACGAGTCAGCGGGAGCTGAATTCGAGGCAGAGGAGATGGATTGAGCTACTAAAAGACTACGATTTCACTATTCTATACCATATGGGCAAGGCAAACATGGTAGCGGATGCCTTGAGTCAGAATGCGGTGAGTATGGGCAGCCTAGATTCACTTTCAGTTTATGAGCGACCGTTGGCCTTGGACATCCAGTCCTTGGCTAACCGATTGGTTAGGCTTGACTTGTCGGATCCTAACAGAGTTCTTGCCAGTGTTGAGGTCCGATCTACTCTAGTTGATCAGATTTAGAGCTGACAGTTTGAGGATCAGAGTTTGTGTGACCTTCGTGATCAGGTAGTTCGGGGTGAGGCCAGCTGGGCTACTTTGGGTTCTGATGGTATTCTGAGGGTTGGTGGCCGACTTTGTGTTCCGAGGGTTGGTGATCTGATTTAGTTGATACTCTGTGAGGCACATTGTTCTAGATACTCCATTCATCTTGGCACAACGAAGATGTATAGAGATTTGAGACAACTTTACTGGTGGTGTGGTATGAAACGGGATGTAGCAGAGTTTGTATCTCGGTGCTTAAATTGTCAGCAGGTGAAGTTCGAGCACATGAGACCGGGTGTCTTGATGCAGCGACTTCCTATTCCTGAGTGGAAGTGGGAAGGTATTACTATGGACTTCGTTATTGGTTTGCCTCGTACTTCTTGAGGTTTTGATTCCATTTCGGTGATTGTGGATCGGCTGACTAAGTCGGCCCACTTCTTGCCGGTTCAGACTTCCTATGGTGCTGAGAGGTTAGCTCAGATCTACATTCGCGAGGTTGTTCAGTTGCACGGGGTCCCAACTTCTATCATTTCAGACCGTGGCATGCAGTTCACATCTCAGTTCTGGAGAGCTATACAGAGGGATTTGGGCACGGAGGTTCATCTTAGTACCGCTTTCCACCCTCAGACAGATGGCCAGTCCGAGAGGACTATTCAGGTCCTGGAGGACATGCTACGGGCTTGTGTAATTGACTTTAGAGGTTCATGGGATCAGTTTGTGCCTTTGGCCGAGTTTGCTTATAATAATAGTTTCCATTCGAGCATCGGCATGGCACCTTTCGAGGCCTTGTATGGTAGGCGTTGCAGATCGCCAATTGGTTGGTTTGATGGGTTAGAGTCCAGACCGCAGAGTACAGATTTGCTTAGAGATTCCTTGGACCGAGTCTGTTTGATTCAGGACAGACTTAGAGTAGCCTAGAGTAGGCAGAGGAGCTAAGCTAATCGTAGTCTTCGTGCCTTGGAGTTCAGTGTTGGTGACTTGGTTTTCCTTCGAGTATCGCCCGTGAAGGGCGTGATGAGATTTGGTCAGCAGGGCAAGCTTAGCCCTGGTTTATTGGGCCGTTTGAGGTTCTACAGAGGGTTGGTAGTGTTGCCTACATGCTGGCTTTGCCTCTGATATTTTCAGCTGTTCACCCAGTTTTTCATGTCTTGATATTGCACCGGTATGTGCCAGATGAGTCTCATATGTTGCATTGGGATTCTGTTCAGCTAGACGAGAGTTTGTCATTTGTTGAGGAGCTGATAGCTATTCTGGCCAGAGATATTAAGAGGTTGAGATCTAGAGAGACTTCGGTTGTGAAGATTCAGTGGAGACATCATCCTGTCAAGGAGGGTACTTGGGAGACAGAGAGTGAGTTGTGTGCTCAGTATCCACAGTTATTCGAGCCTTCAGGTACTCCCTTCTTCTTGACTTTCGAGGACAAAAGTCTTTTTAGTACTGGATGTTGCGATGACCCTTCCGATCATCTTTGCATTTGCGCGTTCATTGTACTATTAGAGCCTTCCTGTAGCGGCCCCAAGTCATTATGGCTTGCTGGGGCCGGTAGTTCCGTGCCCTGGTCGTTCGTTTGGTTATTTTTCTTTTTTTCTTGTTTTAGAGCTTTAACTTAGAACATCATTGACTTTAGTCAATATTCTTAGCTAACGTACTCGGAACTGAATTCTGACAGTTCTGTTAGCTCCGTAGCATTGAGTTTGGTCTAGTTGGACTTTCAGTTGAGGCCTGAGAACTTTCGGTGTGGGTTTTGGGTGGTTTTCTCTGTTTTCAGGCCATTTGGAGTTGAAAGTGTAACTTTGGGTGGCTTTCGATGATCGAAGTGTCGGATTCGAAATTCGACGATTCCATTAGCTGCGAAATGATGAGTTTGGGTTGGGGAGGTGGTTATTTTGGATTTCGGGTGAGCCGAATTCATTTTAAGCCTTTGAGTTCCTTTTCGTTAGTGTTGACTTGGGTCAACATTTCTCCGAAACAACCTCGTATGGAAGTTTCGTCAATTCTGTTGAGTTCGGAATGTCATTTCCACTCTGTTAGCATTATTGGTTTTTGAATATCGGTTTCCGATTGTGCCCGGAATGCCCCATCGAGTTTTGGAAAGTTACATACTTTTCCTTGTTGCAGGTGCAGGCATCAAGCCTCTATTGCGATCGCGAGACTCACCCTTCGCGACCGCGATGAAGCGCCTGGCACCATGTTCTACGCAATCGCGTGATCGCCGATCACGATCTCAATGAAGTCCATCCTTCTATGTTCTTCGGGACCATGTGGCTAACTTTCGCGATCGCAATGGTCTAGCCAGCATGGTCCTCGTGACCGCGAGGGGTCCCTTCGCGACCGCGATGAAGGACCCCTGAACAGTATATAAGTTTTCACTTCATCTCTTTCATTCAAAAACTCAAATTCTCCATTGTTGGAAGCTGAAAACTCGTCTAAACACTGTACTTAGTCAATTCTGGGTGTTGGGTTAAATTTTCCTTGGTCTTAATCATTCCTCCATCGTAATTGGTAAGTTCTAACCGCTTTAATCCATCAAATTATCTCTTTTGATTCCTTAATTGACCCTTGGGGGGTGGTGATCATCGTGCTCCTGTTCATTTTTGGTTTTGGATTTTGGGGCCCATGGGCCCGCCGCTAACCCGATTTTTGATTCGGCTACAATTGTGGCATTATGGGTATCATTAGACTTGTTTTAACATTTTATATATGATTTTGTTAGTTTGATCCTTGTTAGGAGCTTCTCAGAGCAGTTCGGCCCCGGACATCGTCGTTCCTGCAGCTTGTCATCAAACGACAGGTAGGTTATGGTCTAAACTCCCTAGACTTAGCATATATCAGATAAAATTGTACTAGCTGGTATC
The DNA here is from genome assembly GCA_003996215.1 of Jaltomata sinuosa. NCBI lineage: Eukaryota > Viridiplantae > Streptophyta > Magnoliopsida > Solanales > Solanaceae > Jaltomata > Jaltomata sinuosa. Next base: position 127,763 of record QJPP01004478.1, read on the forward strand.
CTTGGGTTGGGTTATTAGGTTGGTACCACAGACCCTAACCGCTTTTCTGAGATTCGCCCCGTTTCTTCTCTCCGTTGTGTGTAGTATTCTCAGTAGTTGATGATATCACCCTTACGGCCCTGTGTGGCCTTGTTTGACTCTGAAACATAGACGATGGATAATTCAAGGGTGCCCGTGAGTCTCGGACATTGTTATCGTGATATTATGCTGGCTATCTGTGTTGTAGAGCGATTGGAGCCTGTGCAGGGCCGATAGGTTGTTGTGGGCCGGGGGCCACTGTTGTGATTATGTATACCATTCACCATGCATATAGATAGGGGGGGATTTCTTCTTGATTTTACTATGGTTTTGGCTTCGGGCCTACTAGGGCTGATTTTCTAAACTTTGCATGGCTTGTGGGGCCCATTTTCGGTAAAAAAAAGATCTAAAGGGGGTTTGGTAACGTTTGAGGGGTCTTCTTGGGGTAAGGGAATTTTAATGGATGTTTTCTCACTAGTTCCACTTACACTGGACTCGATGGGGTCGAGTGCTAGACTTATTTACTACAGCTTCTGGGGTGATGCTGGACTAGGTGGGGCCGTGTGCTAGGGCTATTGGACTTACTATTTTAGACCTGGATACCCTCCGGGAAGCTTTACTTGGGGATTGATTTGAGATTTTGGGGCATCTAGTATGTTGGTCGGGGGCCTCATGGACCTTGCCATTCCGGACAAGAGGCTGCGAGCTGCGAGTGCCGGAGGGGGGGGGGGAGTATACGGTGTAGTAGGGATATACGGGTGTGACCTTCCATGGATCCTGTCTTTTGGGCCTTATAGGTCACCGGAAGAGGGTAACATATGGTACTACTATCACTCTTTACTTAGCATGTCATCATATCATTCATTTGTGTGAGGTACCACCCTTGTTTGCTGTTTGCTGATTGTACGCTTTGGTAGTATGGGATGCCGGAGGGTTTTATTTTTGCTTGTTTGCGTTCTCCGGTTGTGTAGGCGGCTGGGGGACTGTAGGTATACTCTTGTTACTTTATCCTGATACTATCCCCTGTCTCGATTATGATTTTGAGATATTATTCTACAACGTGGTTAGTTCTGGTTTTGAGAGAGATATGATTAGTCTGGGTATTGATTCCTATTTCTCGAGCATGTCTACCTTCACTTTCCTCTCCCATTTCTTATACTTGAGGTTACCGGTATACCGTCCACTTCTTAAACTGACTATGTATATACTGTTATTGCAAGGATCTCAGGTGCGTTATTTCTTACTTACACCTGTGCCTGTTGTGTATATATTCTATTTTCTAGCCTTGTATGTTGTTCTGTTGACTTCCCTCTGGGCTAGTTCCTGTGTAATTTTCATTGATTTCTCTGACTACTTGCTTCTATTCTGTCTGTTACTACACTTTTATCTTATATGTGCCCAGTCGGCCTATGATACCTACTGGGTACCTTATGCTTCGCATTTGGTCTCACACTACATCCTGCATCTTCTGGTGCAGATCCTAGTGCGGGCCATCACCGTTAGCTCGTGGATACTCGTGTGAGGTGCCACTTTTGGTGATATTCTGGACTGAGGGTGAGCGCTTGGCGACCGGAGCTTAGCTTTTAGTTTATCTTTTGATTATGTACTCCATTTCTACTCGGAGACCACTTTGTGTATATATTGTTTTGGACCCTTGTACTCCTTATGTATATCCGGCTCTTATACGCTTTGATACTAGGTTTCGGATTTGGTTTAGCTTCCGCTTTATATTTATATTATTCCTGTTATCTATTTTCTTCATCTTGTACCCTTGCTTCCGCTTATTTAAATTGTTCTTCTGCTTCGTTTGCTAGATAGTAGCCCATTACTCCATTCTGGGATACGGAAATTGATTCGCCTACTGGGGGATTGTAGGTGTCATCATGACCGAGAAATCGGGTCGTGACAATTTGCCTGTGATTTGAGGTAAGTTTTCTAAATTTTTAATCTCTTCTTAAAGTTATACAATATCATATCAATTCGTTATGTGTCCCGACAAGTTTTAATTTAGAAGATAAATATTATTGTGCTACTAATAATTGCAAGGATAGTGAACTTGAGTTGCTGCAAGTGGATGAGTTAAGAGTTTGAACGTACCAAGGTTAATGTTCCATTATTGGAAGAGATGTTATCTGAATTGAGCAATATTTGATGGTACACACATATGTTTTACACAAATAATATTTGATGGTGCATACATATGTTTGATTACATGTAACTAATCAATTTTATTTTGATCTGCTACAATTACAAAGGATTAAGGTCTACCATATTTGTGAAAAAATGATTGCTCATGAGATTCAAACATAATATTATTATTAATTTAAATATCGTCAAAATATTGATGTCACCCTAGGATTTGTATACTGTGAATAATTCTTATCCTAAATAATAGGGCATCAAGTAATTCCAATTACTCCTAAACTACTCTAGCTCACACCTATATAAGAAAGTACATATTCCTTAAAAAAATTATCTCAAATATTTCATAAACTATTGGGTATTCCCAAAGAGATCAAGATCTTGAATATACCTTAAACTCTTCCGCCAGGAGGCGATCTTCCTACAGATCAACTCAAATTATCAAAGTGTTGTCCAATGTTAATGAATTGTACTTTTGTTTAAAGTCAATTGTTATTTTTCAATAATTTATTCTTCTTTCATATATTTTATATTAGTTGACAGCTTGACGTAATACAGATGTGTAATGTAGTAAGTGTGAAGGACCTTATAATGTGATTTAAACTTTTTGAACTTCATTAAAATTCCTTTCAGCAGATAAAGTTGTCTTTTTCTATATTCTTCACATTATTATTTCATCTAATTAGACTATTATAATTTAATTTTTCTTTCATATTAATATAATTTACTTTTCCTTTTATATTTTAAGTGCAAATTCATGTTAAATTTTCCTTTATTAACGTGTTCTATTGCAGTACTTTGGGATAGAAATATAGGGTTTGTATCATCACGGCACGGCTATGACATTGCTACTATATTTTCTCGCAAGGTGTTTTCTTCTTTCCTTAAGGCCAAGTAGAAAAGTAGGATTAAACCTTGCTTCAAAAGTTTTGAGGTATTCAACTGCAAAACTTGGTTGAATTTTCAGAGACAGTTAATTTTTTTTTTTGCATATTAAAGCTATTTCGTTTTATCTTTTTTGAATTATATTATTTTGATATATTTTATTTTTGATTCTGATGTATGTATTTTGGGTAAAAATTTATACTTCAATTGTATTATAAAATTCACATATGTTATTTGTAGACCACAAAGTGGTATTTCTTTTTTCAATCACCTATGATAGAGATAAATTGGATAAATGCAATTAGAGTTTCAATTCGAGAATTATAAAATGTCGAAGGATGAAACCATTGGTCTGCAATCTTGGTACATATATACTTCAAAAAGGTTTGAAACATGAGATCATAGACTTTTACAATATTTTTTTCGTCTTTGTTAAATTATGTATTCCAGTTATACATGTTGCTAAGTCCCGTAGATAGTCAAGTTATAAAGAATATTCGAAGATAGAATTATAGTATATTTTCTCTTCTTGATTTTTAAAATATTTTATTTTGATATATTTTACTTTTGGTTCATGATGTATGTATCTTGGATAAAATTTTGTAATTTGATCGTGTTGTAAGATTTATATATGTAATATGTTAGTTTGTAGACCACAAAGTGGCATTTTCTTTCAATCACCTATTGTAGATACTAATTAAATAAATTCAATTAGAATTTCAATTCGAGAATTGTAAGATGTTGAAGGATGAAATCATCGGTCTGCAATCCTGGTACCATATACTTTAAGAAGGTTTGAAATGTGAGATCATAGATTGAATCAATGGACATGACGAGGACTACTTTTGCTTACTAATGGAACAATTCCAAGGATATTCCTCTGAAGTAAAGGTAAGATCTACCTGCACTCTATCTTTTTTATCTCACTTTGTGAAATTTGATAATATTAAAATTGAATCTAGCTAGGTACTTCTCTATTCTTTTATTGCAATGACGTTACTTTAAGTTTGACTCTCCACTAAATTATATTTTTTTTCTTCGAAATCTCCAATTAGTGGAGAATAAAGCTCTCAAGTTATGAGGTTATATAGGCTATTAATATACTATATATATATATATATATATATATATATATTATATAATATATATATATATATATATATATATATATAATATATATTATATATATATATATAATTTACAAAAAAAAGCCTTGAATTTCACTTTTTTCAGAAAAAATATTATATTTTGTGTAAAGTTAATTATTATTTTTCAATAATTTATTTGTCTTTTATATATTTTATATTGATTGACAATTTGATGTGATGCACACGTGCAACGCACGTACTCTAAATTAGTTATATTAAAAATGTGAAGGACCTTATAATGTGATTTGAACTTTTTGCCCTTAATTAAAAGTCTCTCCTTTAGACAAAATCGTCTTTTTTTTTCCAATTATTATATTATTTTCTTTATAATATTGAATATTGACTATAATTAATATATGAAAAAAATTAAATGGAGAGACTCCTAAATATATGGGACTCCTAAGTATTTTTGTCTAATCCCTTTGGCTTTCTCGCACTTTGTCAATTATCGACGACAATGAGTTTTCTTCATCGGCGCAAAGCTAGAAAAAGTGAAAGAGTCCACCCAAGCACCGGAGTACTGTTTCTTAGTTAGGTTTTTGGGGTGTTCGAGTAAGTAAGCATAATTGAAGACTTTTTCTTTGAGTGGAGCTTTTCTTTTCCTTTTTTTTAAAGTAATTTTTTGTACTAAACTTGTACAAACTTGTGTTTCTAAGCGAGTGCAGTGTAACATGTCAATAACTCCAGTTAATATTGATTAATTAGTATGTAATTTTAATAATATTGGTCGGCGCAATAATCTGCTATTTAGCCGCTTCTTTTAGGGTTGGATTGGAGTCCTTCCTCTCACATATGGGTAAAAATAATCATCTTTTTTTCTCTTCGTCAATTTTGTTTCTGTTTTATTTTTAATTGTTGCTTTCTTTTTGTTTATCTATGTGATATTTGATGAATATTGATGATTAAATAGTAATTTATTCTATTAATTTGACTTATACTGCAATTTAGAAGAGTGTTGAATACATAGTAGTTCTATTTGATTATGTTCCTGACCAGAGTTTCTTAGAGGTTCCTTTCGATAAGAGAACTTGCATCTTCTTTGGCAGCCTCGACCAAAGAATCCTGCAAGTTGTTGACAGGATCCAGTTTTAAGATTAGTACATTTACCCTGCAAAAGTTGTAAGTAATATATAGAATAAGTATTTTATTATGGTCACATGTTACAATTATACAAAAAATAGAATTACGAACCTTAATGCACTTAAACTCCTCAAAGGAAAAAAAACCCTTATATCTTCAAATAATATGCTTAGGTTAGCTTTTAATGCACACAGAAGAAATACGCTCGGAGAAAAGATCAAAGGAATTTACTTGAAGACAAGAAGAGTCGTCGGAGAGGAGCGGATCAACATAAACAACGAGTTTTAGCTACTGATTGAGAATCAAAAGCAAAACTATGGAGAAAAGTCCTTATTCAAGTATATCACTAACTGATGAATATCCCTTTTTGGATATGTTGGGTTTTAGTAATGAAAAGTGAATGGAAAATGGAGGGAATAGAAATGGAGAGAAAATGAAATTTCACTTTTGCTTTTGTAAAGAGCATTTGTACCACATTGATGGTGGAAAGGAAATTTCAAGTGTTTATATTGAGAAACACTTCCTCATGATAATAAAGGGGTTGAGAAGAAGACAAGCCTCGCACCATCATTGTTGTCGGCTCGGCTCGGTTTTGGCTTCAGCTTTGAATTTGGCATCCTTTTTGACTCACTGTTTTGTAACATGCGATGAGGCATGCGACACGCACAATGACTTGTGGGTTTCGCACCTCCATTGCACATCACGACCAGTTCTGGCATCATCACTGGACGCTTGTGCGACGGAACGTGCGACGCGCACTTCCTCGTGTGCATTTCGCACATCGTCCCGTCGTACCTGAAATAGTGCAACTTTTCTGAACCGTTGCTTTCTTTCTGAAGCAGTACTTTTTGGCTATAAATATCTGATTCTTCCTCAGATATTAAGCACGAAATAAAGTACTATTAGAGTACAATATTGTTAAGTATACTTCTACGTTTCTTCATAAATTCAAGTGTGATTTACTACCATTAAGCGGTTCGCTGAGCAATAGAGTTTGAGGTACCGCTATTCTATTGTTGTTAATCATTCTATCCTAGGAGGATATATTCCATCAACCTCGGGTGCTTGAGGAGAATAATTTCCTTAAGGACACACTGTGTATTCAGTGGGCTCGATTTCTTCTTCATTTCTTTTCTACAACTATTTTTCATAAATAGTTTGATTCCTTGTTTCTACTTACTTTGTTTAAGTACATATTTTATTTATCACCCAAATAACAATCTTAAGAAAATTATTGTTTAATAAAATCCTCAAGACAACAATCTTAAGGAAATTATTATTTATCTGTATTTGAAGCTTCTGGAGATTAAAACCTTTTGGTTTTCTACTCTGTTTGAATCTTTGTTCTGATTTGAAGAATATAAAAACTTCGTCAGAACTTAGAGTTTATTCGGTTGAATGATTCGAAGATATAAAAACTTCATCGTTAAATAGAAACAAGTTTGAATAAAGAGATAGTCTTTATTGTTAGTATTCTTATATACTAAAGTGTTTATCAAATTTGTGACAGTAAAATGACGAATAAAACAGAACACCAAAATGAATCTGTTGTGAATAGTGTTGCCCCAACGGTAACAACTATAGCATCACCAAGTCGTACAAATGTTGCACCTGTAATGGCTACGGCAAAAAAACTGAGAAAATTTCAGGGCATCGACTTCAAGAAATGGCAATAGAAAATGTTCTTCTATCTCACAATTCTAAGCCTGCAACGTTTCATAAGTGAGGACGTTCCTGTGTTGGCTGAGGGAACACCAGATAAAGAAAAGTTTGTGGTTACTGAAGCATGAAAACATTCAGATTTCCTATGCAAGAACTACATTCTGAATGGCTTAGAGGATGACTTGTACAATGTCTTCAGTGTTTGTAAAACTTCAAAAGAGTTGTGGAACACTCTTGAGAAGAAATACAAAATGAGGATGCCGGACTAAAAAAGTTCGTGGCTGCAAAATTCTTGGATTTTAAAATGGTTGACAGCAAGACTGTCATGTCCCAATTTTAAGAATTACAAGTTTCGTTCATGATCTCCTTGCGAAAGGTATAACCTATTTTAATACCTTCATTGTTGGCTATTTTGAATACGTTACTAACGTTAACCTTACTTTTGAAGGTATGGTAACAAATGAAGCCTTTCAAGTGGCAGCCTTCATTGAAAAGTTGCCTCATTCATGAAGGGACTTTAAGAACTACTTTAAGCACAAGCACAAGGAGATCACTCTTGAAGACTTGATTGTTCGTCTTAGAATAGAAGAGGACAATAAGGCGGCAGAAAAGAAGTCACGTGCAAGTTCAGCAATATCGGGAGCACATATTGTTGAAGAAGAACCAACAAACAAGAAAAGAAAGAATCCTTCTAGACCAAAGAATAATTCGCCAAAGAAGAAGTTCAAAGGCAACTGTTATAATTATGGAAAGGCTGGTCACAAGTCGCCGGATTGTCGGGCTCCAAATAAAGGCAAGAACAAGGGTCAAGCAAACATGGTTGAACAAGTGGAAGACTTGTGTGCCATGCTTTCTGAATGCAACCTGATTGGAAAACCAAGGGAATGATGGATAGATTCTGGTGCCACCCATCATGTGTGTACCAATAAGGATCTGTTTGCATCTTATGCTCCCGCTAGACCCGATGAGACCATCTTTATGGCAAACTCTACTACAACAAATGTAACACCCCAAAAATCCAAAGATAATATCCGAACCTTTTTCCATGAGTCTAATGATTATTTTCCTAGTGTGGTGAGTGCTTTGGATGCGAATCATGTTCATAAGAGACTCCTATAACCTAGATAAGTTGAAAACACCTCAACCAAATGAGTTTTCTTATAAGACTAAACTAGAGTCAATTTCAAACGATTATTTCTCCTAAAATATAAAGATTTAGGTGGCCTAGTACCCACCAAATTAAAGGTATTCAAATTACCTTTCCAACGCCACCGACCTCTTATTAATTTGAGTCTGGAGTAAAAGGTTATGGGCAATTTACTGTAGTGCTGTCAGTGATGACGGATCGGATGACGGGTCCGTACTTTGAACGATGGGTCTGTACTTTGAACGACGGGTCCGTACTTTGAATGATGGGTCCATACTTTGAACAATGAGTCCATACTTTGAACCGTGATTGCTGAACTGAACATTGAAATTTTCTTTTTTAAAACCACTGGTTGGTTGACGGCCCGTAGATCAAAATCACGGTCCGTAGATTGACCCGTTGTTTGTCAAAAAATAGCTTTTCTTCCCTAGATTCCACGAGTGACTTGGCGGGTCATCATTTTAAACGACGGACCATCCTGTAACTCGTAGAATGGAGTTCCAGTAGACTCTCAAAAGTGATTTCTAAAATCACGGATCAAATGACGGTCCGTCATTCACTTTGATGGTCCTTACACTGACCCCTAATCTCTGAAGCCGAGTCATTTCATCAGTTTTTCCAAGCTTAAGTCCAGAGGTATTTTTGTAATTTTCCACTATTTTAACTCCTATACTAGGTCATTTTAAGCCTATTTAGAAGGATTTTTATTCCCACTTGGCATAAGTTATCTCCCATTCTTCCAAACAAGTTTCAAGAGAGGAAAAAAAAGTTTCATCCTCTCAAGCTTCAAGATAGGGTTTCAAACTCCATAACAAGGGATCCACTCAAAGTCTCCAAGCTCCAAGTCAAGTCTCCTAAGTCTTTTCCATTGAAGTGGGTTATCTTCACCTAAGGTATGTGGATATTCAACAAGGGATTCCTTCACCCTTATGCCCCAAACCCCAATCTTCTAAATTAAACTTATGGATTTCTAAACTAGGGTTCTTACTCAATTCTTATGGGTCCTTCTAAAATTATTTTCTCATGATTCTTCTATGGATTCTAACTCTAAATTGCATGATTTTGCATGAGTTTTTATGAGTGGTTTCTTATTCATGATTTTAAGGCCAATTCTTATTTTGATCTATGAACTCATGAAACTAAGGTTTTGATCTAAAATTGGAGAAAGTTTATGAAATCAGTTTCTATGTTTAAATTTATGGTTTCCTCTTGATTACTCATGATTTAAGTATGATTCTCTTATTGATTTTAAAAGCCCAAGCATGAAAGTTGATTTATAGCATGAAACTATGAAATTGCATGTTTTCAAGAGAAACTTGGCATGATTAGATATCATGGCCTTTATGAATTTATGAAATTGCATGCCTAATTCTTCAAGTATGAATTTAGAAAGAAAAGCATGTTTTTGAATTATGGCTATACTAAGCTTTATGAACTATGATATAAAAGTTGCATGATACCCGATGTATTTTCATGCTTTATGTATAAGATTTGGCGTGAGAGTATGCCCTTATGAATAAGATTTGGCATGAGAGTATGCCTTTATGATTATGAGCTACACGTGCATATTTTGGGAGTAGTATTTAGCACTGAGAGGACGGGGTGAGAGTACCCTTAGTCCCATAAACTACGTTGCCAGCGTAGAACATGATATGATATGATATGTGCCTTAAAGGCTTATGAGAGTGGATCCACGTCTTTATGTATGGTTTCCTTACCTTAGCGGGGCATAGGACAGCTTTACCAACTAGGGTTATATAGTTGGGTATGGTGACTTGTTCTTTGGCAGGGTTCAAAGTCAGCTTTGCTAACTGGGGTTATACAGTTAGATTCCATGTAGCTCACATGGTCTCATGTCGGTTATAAGAAACTCCCGTATGTTATGTTTTCAAGTTTTCTAAGCTTTATGAACTTTCTTATGAAACATCATCTTGAAGTTGGCTTTTGGCTTATGATTTGATTTCCACTATGATATCTTCTCATGATCTTTACTATGCATAAATTTACCTAAATATGTTTTAAAGTATGTTTTACTCTTTTTATGCATTGCTCACATACTTAGTACATTCCATAGTACTAACGCATATTGCGCTGCATCCTTTGATGATGCAGATTCAGGTGTCCCTTCATAGCTTCATGGCTAGAGTTCCCGGCCACTCACGCTCAACTTTGGTGAGTCCTTATAGTGCGAGGACTAGGCTTTATTCTAGCTTTTCTATGTCTCCTTTCCTTTCATATTGTTGAGTTAGTTAGGGTATTGTACCATCAACTCCTTATGCTAGTTTTAGAGGCTTTCAGACATAAATGTTATGAGGTGATCTTCGAGTTGTATTTCCTATTCGACTCTCTATTTATGATATGTCTTCCTGTTTCAGATTTCTTTATGATGCTTCCATTCCATTTTTCTTTACATGCTTGAGAATGCTATGACCAAGGGTTAACTTAGGATCCTTGTGGTTCCAAGTCCCATGTTACGTCTAGGGGGTAACCTTGACGCATGACAACAAAAGTTGAAGGAACAAGCAAGATATGCTTGAAGATGACCTCTGGAAAGGTCTTGACTCTCAACAATATCCTTCATGTTCCTGATTTGTGGAAAAACTTGGTCTCAACTTCACTTCTTACTAAGAATGGATTCAAGTGTGTTTTTGTTTCCGATGAAGTTGTAGTTAGTAAGAATGAAATGTATGTAGGAAAAGGTTACCTAACTGAGGGCCTTTTCGAACTCAATGTAATGAATGTTGAAATGAATAAGAGTTCAGTTTCTTCTTACTTGATTGAGTCAAACGATTTATGGCATATTCGTTTAGGATATGTCAACTATAAAACCTTGCGAAAACTAATTATTTTAGAAGTATTGCCTAAGTTTGAGTGTAATAAATCACAATGTCAAATATGTGTTGAATCAAAATTTGTTAAACATCCATATAAGTCTGTTGAAAGGAATTCCAATCCCTTAGACTTAATTCACACAGATATTTGTGATATGAAGTCAGTACCATCTCGCGGTGGGAAAAGGTATTTCATAACCTTCATTGACGATTGTGCTCGGTATTATTATGTTACTTGCTTAACAGTAAGGATGAAGCAATTGAAGCATTTAGGCATACAAAACTGAAGTTGAAAATCAGTTGAATAAAAAGATCAAAATGATAAGGAGTGATAGGGGAGGAGAGTATGAATCTACTTTTGAAGAAATATGTTTGGAAAATGGAATCATCAATCAAACTACTGCCCCTTACACACCTCAATCAAATGGAATTGCGGAAAGGAAAAACCAAACATTGAAGAAAATGATGAATGCCTTATTAATAAGTTCCGATTTACCACAAAACTTGTGGGAGGAAGCTATCCTTACAGCAAACAAAATACTCAATAGAGTACCTCACAGCAAAACGCAATCCATTCCATATGAGAAATGGAAAGGAAGAAAACCCAACTTGAAATATTTCAAAGTCTGGGGTGCCTAGCCAAAGTCCAAGTTCCTAAACCCAAGAGGGTCAAGATAGTACCAAAGACTATGGATTGTATTTTTATTGGATATGCTACAAACAACAAAGCATGTCGATTTTTGGTTCACAAATCCGATCATCTCGATATTCATGATAATACGATAATAGAATCAGATGATGTTGAATTCTTTGAAAACATTTATCTGTATAAAATGAATAGTGAGTCGTCAAGCGAAAGATCTAAACGACCTCGGGAAAAACCTCTTGATGAAGAGAATCCAAGACGTAGTAAACGTCAAAAGACATCTACTTTCTTTGGACCAGATTTTGTGACTTTCCTTCTTGAAAATGAGCCTCAAACGTTTAAAGAAATTATGTCTTTCGGAGACTTATCATTTTGGAAAGAAGCTGTCAATAGTAAGATAGAATCAATCACACTTGGAAATTAGTTGATCTTCCTCCTGGAAATAAACCTTTAGGTTCCAATTGGATCTTTAAAAGGAAATTGAAAGCTGATGGAAATATTGATAAATATAAGGCAAGACTTGTTGTCAAAGGCTATAGACAAAAGGAAGGTCTTGATTATTTTGACACATATTCTCCAGTAACAAGAATAACATCTATTCGAATGTTAGTTGCATTGCCGGCTGCATATGGTCTTGAAATCCATCAAATAGATGTGAAAACAGCTTTCTTGAATGGAGAGTTGGAGGAAGAAATTTGCATGGAACAACCTGAAGGTTTTGTGGTTCCGGGTAAAGAAAGAAAGGTGTGCAAACTTTTTAAGTCACTTTATAGGACTAAAACAAGCACCCAAACAATGGCATGTAAAGTTTGACCAAATAATATTGGTAAATGGATTTAAGATCAATGAGTGTGACAAATGTGTTTACATTAAAGACACTCCGAATCATAAAGTCATTGTTTGTTTGTATGTTGATGATATGTTGATCATCAGTAGAGACATGCCTGACATAAATTCTACCAAGCGTATATTGGCTATTTAATTTGACATGAAGATTTAGGAATTGCTGACGTGATCTTAGGGATAAAAATTCATAAAACTCCTCAAGGCTTAACATTGTCACAGTCTCATTACATTGAAACAGTACTTAACAAGTTCAAGTAGCTGAATTTCAATATTGCCAAGACACCAATGGACCTGAATTTTGCACTTCAAAAGAATGAAGGTGAAAGTGATTCACAATTGGAATACGCACGAGTATTGGGAAGTTTGATGTATATCATGAACTGTATGCGACCAGACATAGCATGTGCTATTAGTAAACTAAGTCTGTACACAAGTAATCTCAACAAACTCATTGGATGACAATGAAATGAGTTTTGGGGTATTTGAAACATACTCAAAACTATGCTTTGCATTATAACAAATATCCTACAGTACTTGAAGGATATAGTGATGCAAATTGAATTATCAGATCATCTGAAGTTAAATCCACAAGTGGATATGTATTTACTCTTGGTGGAGGAGCAGTTTCTTAGAAGTCGTCTAAACAAACATGTATCGCTCGCTCTACAATGGAATCTGAGTTTATAGCTTTAGATAAAGTCGGTGAAGAAGCTGAGTGGCTCCAAAATTTCTTGGAAGATATTTCATTCTGGCCCAAACCGTTGGCACCTGTATGCATACACTGTGATAGCCAAGCGGCAATAGGTAGGGCATAGAGCATAATGTATAACAGAAAATCTCATCACATTTGATGGACACATAACACCGTTAGACAACTACTTTCTAGTGGAATTATCACGATTGACTATGTAAGGTCAAAAGATAATGTGTTGGATCCACTTACAAAAGGCCTAACTAGAGAGGTAGTTGAAAGATCATCAAGGGGAATAAGTATAAGGCCTAGGACAAGTCATCATGGCGGTAACTCTACCTAGTAGACTGGAGATCCCAAGAGCTAGGTTCAAGGAGAAAAACAAAGTTATGATAGATGGTTCGACATTGTCAAATAACCCAACCCATTCTCATGATGACGACAATATTCAAAACTAAAGGTAATGCTTTCAAGGCTTAAATCATTTTAATGGTTTCTAAGTTTGGCAGATATGATCAAATAGTTTATGTCTAGGATTAAACGTTTAGAAAACACCTATGTAAGTGTGAAGTGTAAGCCGCTTCAAGGAGAATAATAGTAAAGGTCGATTCTCTAAGCACTTATAAAATCAGGCAGTGTTCATGGCTGAAATGAACAAAATCATGAGAACCATAAACGGTTAAAGGTTAGTTGTGTGACTTGTATTGTCTAGGTGTACAATAAAGTTCGACGGTTCAAAGATATCACTTCTACGATTGATCGAGTGCATCCGATATAAGTTCACTACGAAAAGTTCAAAGGGAAACCTACTTATCTAGATGCAATTAATCTTTGCTTGTAGATCACACACTTGTCCGTATATTCTTTCATCTCATAGCCATTCTCCATTCATGTGGGGGATTATTGGATTTTAGTAATGAAAAGTGAATGGAAAATGGAGGAAATAGAAATGGAGGAAACATGAAATTTCACTTTTGCTTTTGTAAAGAGCATTTGTACCATATTAGTGGTGGAAAGGAAATTTCAAGTATTTATATTGAGAAACACTTCCTCATGGTATTAAAGGGGTTGAGAAGAAGACAAGTCTCGTGCCGTCATCATCGTCAGCTTCGGCTTTGGCTTTGGCTTTGACTTTGGCTTTGGCTTTAGATTTATCAAAAATCGATCGAGAGATTATCTTTTTGGATAAAATTTATTTGAACTTAATTCTTTAAGCCAAAATTCTAACCCAGAATATTTCTCCAGGTGCGAGCCGCACTTCGTCATGTGCGAACCGCACTTCGGCATGTGCGAAATGCACATGAATCACACGTCAAAAGGACGCGTCCTTTTCGACTCATTGTTTTGTGACATGCGATGAGGCATGCGACACGCACAATGCCTTGTGCGTTTTGCACCTCCATCGCACATCACGACCAGTTCTGGCATCGTCACTGGACTCTTTTGCGATGGGACGTGCAACGCGCACTTTCTCTTGTGCGTTTCGCACATCGTCACGTCGTACCTGAAACAGTGCAACTTTTCTGAACTGTTGCTTCCTTTCTGAAGCAGTGCTTTTTGGCTATAAATATCTGATTCTTCCTCAGATATGAAGTACGAAATAAAGTACTATTAGAGTACAATATTGTTAAGTATACTTCTACATTTCTTCATAAATTCAAATGTGATTTACTACCATTGAGTGGTTCGCTGAGCAATAGAGTTTGAGGTACCGCTATTCTATTGTTGTTGTCTATCCTGAGAGGATATATTCTATCAACCTCGGGTGCTTGAGGGGAATAATTTCCTTAAGGACACACTGTGTATTCAGTGGGCTTGATTTCTTCTTCATCTCTTTTCTACAACTATTTTTCGTAAATAGTTTGATTCCTTCTTTCTACTTACTTGGTTTAAGTACAGATTTTATTTATCACCCAAATAACAGGATGATATCCAAGTAGATATTGTGAGAATATAGCTGTCAATAACTGAAACTTTTACCTTCACTTTGAATGGATTAATAATCTTGGTACTGATTTTACAAGGCACAACATCTATGATTCTGTCCGGGCTTATCGCATCTCTAAAACTTATTGGTGGAATACTTGCTGACCACACTTTTTTATTCTTAGGTGCTGGAGAGGTGAGATTCGTTAACTATTGCCCCTTCACATTTTTTGGGTTATTTAATTGCTTTTCAAGAGTTTCATATTATGTACTATACTGTATATTGGTTTGGACTAGAATAGTAAGCACATTTTGTGCTACTTAAAACAGTTAGTTATAAATCATATCATATCATATCTATACCATTTTAAAAGTGTGAAGGTACTTATAAATGTTGATTGAACTTTTTACTTTTCATTAAAAAACTTCGTAATACACAAAACTGTCTTTCCACTTATTTTCTTATATTATTATTTAATTATTTTTATAATATTTAGAATTAATATTGCTAGAAAACCTTTTAAGTATAGAAATTATTTTAATAGAAAAATCCTATTAGATGTAGAAGTCCAATTAGAAAATCATGACTTAAATGTTTGTTTATATATGGTTTTTGCCTAAAATTCTAAAAGGAAACATACGCCTACTTTTCACAACTTTAATCAATGCCATTGAGACTTCTCTTCAAGCCTAGAAGGTTTCATTCTACCACAAATAATACACCTTTGAATTTATGCTACATTAATGAATTTAGACTATATTATTAAATTATATTAATTTGATATATTTACTTTTGGTTCTTGATGTATGTATTTTGGATAAAATTTTATACTTTGATTGTATTGTAAGATTTACGTATATGTTAATTTGTAGATCACAAAGTGGTATTTTCTTTCAATCACCTGTTATAGAAACTAATTGAATAAATACAATTAAAGTTTCACTTCGAGAATCATAAGACGTCGAAGGATGAAACCATCAATCTACAATCGTGGTATATATACACTTCAATAAGGTTAAAAACATGAGATCATAGACTTTTACAATATTTTACCCGTCTTTGATAAATTATGTATTCCAGATGTTCATGTTGATAAGTCCCAAAATAGTCAAGTTGTTGAGAATACTCGAAGATAGCATCGTGGTAAATTATAATTTATGATTTTGAAATTAATTAAGAGTTATCTTATTTATTTTTCTGCCAATACAAATCTTTCTTTTTGGTGGGTTTAAGTATGTTTGTCATGTATTTTAGGTCAAGTATAATTATGGTATCAAAATTTTGTATGTAATAATAATTTTATTGCTAATAGACCTTTTAATTAATTGAAAAGAACATACTTAATAATATAATGTACAATCAACAATTTATTTTTTTATATATATTTATTATTAATTAACGTGATATACATGTGCAAAGTACGTACACTTGACTAGTCTATATCTATACTATATTAAAAGTGTGAAGGATCTTATATGATTTAAACTTTTTGTCCTTCATTAAAAGTCTCTCCTTTAGACAAAATTGTCTTTTTACTATTTTTCTCAAATAATAATTATTTAATTATTACTATTATTATTATTATTCTAATATTTAGGCAATTAGACTTTTGAAATTAATTAAAGTCCTTATTTGATCTAACTAAGAAATCATAATACTTAATACTTCTAAATCAATTAGAATTTTACCATATATAAAAAAATTAAATCAAACTTATTTACAAGAAAGTGTTTCTTCTACTTCTATCTACATGCTAAAAAAGTAATCAACAATAATGCCATGGTTGTTTAATATAAAACTAACTCTTCCTTCTCTATATATACTAATTATCTTTTTTGTTCTTTTCTTAACAGGTTAATCATGAGATTGATGTAGCAACACCAGCCTCTATGCCTTTTGATGCTGATACTTCCGATTAAATTAAAAGAAGTTGGGAAACGGACAACTGAAACATAGAGTTTTGATCTTACTTTCGAACAACAGTCTATGGAAAAAGTAAACCCTAAGGTATTTCCTTGTACTAAATGATGATGGCTTTGAGGAATTTTTGTAGATTAAGTTTAATTCCATTGTCTCGATATTTTGATTATTGTATTGGTTTGTTGTGATTTCTGTTTTGCTATTATCTATTATTTTTCTATTTAATATATTTAGTAGATGAATGTTTGGTTGAGCTTTGAGAAATTTTTGTTTAAATGTTAGGTTTAACCGTATTGTTCTTATATCTCAATTATCATATCGTTTAGATGTAGTTTCTGTTCTGTTGTTATTTGCTATTTTGTTTCTACTTAATACAGGCGGTAGATAAATGCTCGATCGGACTTTAAAGAATTTTTGTATAAAGGTTAGGTTTAATCGTATTGTTCTAATATCTCGATTATCATATTATTTTGTTGTAGTTTCAGTTCTATTGTTATCTACTATTTTTACCACCTTAATACATGTGATAGATGAATGTTCGGTCGTGCTTTAAGAAATTTTTGTGTAAATATTAGGTTTAATCGTATTGTTCTTATGTCTCAATTATCATATTATTTTAAAGTAATTTCTGTTATGTTACTATCTGTTATTTTTAGTAGGAGTCACCTTAAAATGTGATTTGAACTTGCCCTTTAAAAGTCTTTGTTTTAGACAAAATCGTCTTTTTACTATTTTTCTCTTATTTTACTTAATAGCTTTAAAGAGTATATATAAATTATACATAATCAACAATTGACAATGAATTCTCCTCTTTTGATAATTTCTGGTGTTTTCCTTTCAATTAAATTTTTTTATTGGAAATTAGACGAAATAAGCATATTACCGCCAAATAAAGTAGCCAAAAAAATTAAAAGTTTATCTCCTTTACGTTTCTTTTTTGAAAATTTTTTTACACTTTATAATATAACGTACACACAAAAAATTTATTTTTTCTATACACTTATTATTAATTAATGTATACGCGCAAAGCGCGTACACTAAACTAGTATTATATTAAAAGTGTGAAAGACCTTATAACGTGATTTGAACTTTTTGTCCCTCATTAAAAAATTTCGCTTTAGACAAAATTATTTTTTTACTATTTTTGTCTAATTATTATCATTATCTTTATAATATTGACTATAATATTTAAAAACTAAGAAGTCCTAAAATATATGAAAAGAATTAATGTTAGTAAATTTTCTTTTTTCTTGGGTACATGAAAAGGGAGTCCTAAAATATGGTAAGAGAAAAAGAAAAAAATATCGTTATTTTCATCAAAATTAAAACACAGTAGTAATATTTAATAACAACTTTATTTCTTAAAAATTGATATAAGGAAAATAAGAAAAAAATTATGACCCACACGGAAATTTTTAAGTCACCAAATTTTCATCAAAATTAGAAAATTACTCTTATTAATAAGCGGGAATGTGAGGAGCTTCCCGTTCATGTGAATTTACGGGAAAGTCCTCACATTTTCATGAAAATTACATTCTAACTGGGATCCACTCAAATTTTAAAAATAATTAATTACTTTAAATTTAAAATTTTAAATAATAATAGTTGTTAATTTTATATTACCAATCCAGGATTTAAAAAAAATAATTATATTTTTAGAATCTCTCTGTCTCAATTTATTTGTCTTAATTTTTAAATTTATTATATATTTAAAAATTACATAGGAAATACTATAAATCACTAATTAACAATTTAAAATATTGACTCCCAAAATTTTATTTGTACCGCATAATTGGGATAAAAAGAGTAACATATATTATTCGAAAATTACGTAAAAATTACTATAAATCACAATAAGTAATAACTTAAAATATCTAAAAAAAATATATATAAAAAATATGGTCGACTCTCAAAATTTCAATGTTGTCACATAAATTGAGACAAAAGGATTAACATATATTACGTCAAATTTACGTAAACAATACTCTAAATTACAATAATTAATAATTTAAAATATTTAAAAATAAAAATAAAAATTATTCACCCCAAATTCCTTTCGTATCAAATAAATTGAGACAAAAAAAGTAACATATATTGGGCCCGTCCTATCACGGACTTCTGTATCTAGTAGTAGTAATATAAGAAATTTTTTATGACCCACACACGGTAATTTTTTATCCTCCAAAATTTATTAGTGTATAATAGTTTTTTTGTTTATTTGAGTTATATAATTTAGGAGTTTCAAATCAATTAATATTGTGTATTATTTTTTAATTTCACTTTCAATTCTTTTTAAATTAGGGACTCTTTATTATATATATATTGAGAGAGAAAAATACCAATATCAGAAAATCTCAAGGTATACTTCTTGCCACTTTTCCTTCTCCTTTTTTTTTTTTCTTTCGTCGATAGGTTGTAGATTTAATTTTATCATCCAACTTATGAGAAATCTTTTTAGTTCGACATCATTTATTTGCTTTTTAGCTGGTTATATCTTTCTTATTTTGATTGCATTGTGATATTACGGTAAAACTCATGCAAGATAAAGACTTGCAAATTATATTAATTGATTTTCTATCTATTTTGCTTTCTTTATTTTGTTTATTGGTATCAAAATACAGAATTGTAATAGAATTTATAAGTTTCTCAATTTTGATTATGGACTTTATATGCATGGTTGCACACATTTTTGTAACTTTTTAAATATTATATTTATTTTTACATTTATTATTATTTTTTAATAATTTTTATATATTTAGTGCTTGGCGTGTTACATACGTGCAACGCATATAGACATTGTAAATTTCCTAAGATATTATTATATGTTTAAAAACTCTTACATCTTCAATTATGTCTTTAATCCGAGTGAAAATTTAAAGACATTGTCAATTATGTTGAATGACAATCAAATATAAAGAGCCACACGTTACAACATTTAACAAAAAAGTAGTAAATGCTTGTCATGATGATCCAGTTTATAAGGCCACAACTGTAGTATTGGTGAATATTAGGTTGTAGTAGAAGTACTAATGTCTTCCTATTTCCTCATTCTTGCCACCATTGAGATAATTAGAGTTAGACTTAGGAGTTGGGTTTCTGTTTGAGGAGAAAAAGATCACATAATTCGCAAGATGGTAGCTTTTGTTTGTTCTTTAGCTTAATTTTTTAACAAGTTTTTTCCTGGCCATTATGCTAGATGTAATAATATTCATAGCTCCCAGATATTTAATTTAAAAATTTAAGATACTTTATGGTATTTTTTCATTTTTTTGTTAATGTAAATTTGTATTTTTGATATTATGAGGCTCTATCCAAGGTTATCCTTTTGATTTTATATTTGAAGTAACAATGCCTCTATATTATTATTGTAGTATGAGACTCATGCTTTTGTTTAACTCGATGAAGAAGGCTCTTTAATGTTCATCGATTTGCGGGAGAGGTATCGATTAAAGCTCAGTAAATTATGCGTTCTTTTGTAGTTTTTTTCATCTATTTTCTTATTGTTACTGCAATATTAGATTCAATGCTTTAGTTTGGCTCGATGAAGAAGATTTTTGAATATATCAGTAAAGTAGCATCAAGTTTGTAAGATTTTCTAACCTCAACTTACAAGTTGTTACTCTTTCTTTTTGTATGTTTTGATTCATATTTTATAGAACAAAGAAAGTTCAATAATATATGTACCATTTTATGATAATTTACCATATAAAATTTATATTAAGTATTTTGGAATATTTCTAATTTTTTTAAAATTATTATTGAATTAACTTTTGCAATGACCGGGTTCGTCGTTACGGGTAAACATTTCGTGCCAAGTTTCGAGTTAGAAAACTTTTGGGTTTGGGAGTTGAAAATTCTGGGCTAGGCTAGTCTCGGCCAGTTTAGGAGCGAGGTATGGTCTAGGGCAATCCGGGTAAGGATTGAGAAGGGAGTCTTGACTTGAGCTAGTTTTTCATTTAGCCAAGACATAAAGGAGTCGGGGACTTTTCAGAATCAAATTCGGGTAAGTAGAACTCCCGGAATCGAGGTTGACGCGAAGGAATTGTTCTGGGACGTCAGAAAAATAAGTGTTGTAAAATAGACCAATTTTGGGGACTTTACGATGTTCTGTTCCATGTCAACTGCCACGGTGGTTGATACTCCGCCATAGCGACCTCCGTTGTAACTGAGAAAATACTGCTAAAGCGAAAGTCAAGGACGGTCAGCCTCTGTCATAGCGGACGACTCCTCTATGGCGGTACCGCTATAGCGGAGCGGACTGCTATAGCGGGCTAGACTGGATTTAATGCGAAAATATTCCCCAAAACATTCAGTTTTCACAAACACGTTTGGGAGAAGGGCTACGGCGATTTCATGCGATTTTCCTCCGTTTTGCATTATTTTTCTTCCCTAAGGTAAGATTTCTACTCCCCAAGCTCCGTACTACTTTCCCTATGCTATTGAATTGATAGGGGTAGAATTGAGGAAAGGTTGGGAATGACTTAGGGATGGTAGAATCCGAGGAAGGAGAGGGATTCTAGGTGTGGAAGTCCTTGGGTATGGTTAAAAGTACTGTATGATGATCATGTGACTTTAATTCTCTAATTATATCCATGAAAAATGGTAGAACTAGGAGAATTAATGGTGGAAAAGCCCGAGAAAAAGGGTTTGTCACGCCCCGAGATTACCTCCCAGATGTAACACGGGACTCGGGACCACAAGGATCCCAAGCTAACCCTTGGTCATAGCATTCTCAAGTAAACATGAAGGAAAACATAGCAGAAGCATCATAAGGAATCCAAAAGAAGAAGCATAATCATAGATAGGGAGTCGAAAAGGAGATATGACTCAAAGATCATCTAATACAACTATGTCTGAAAGCCTCTAAAACTAGCATAAAGAGTTGAAGGGACAATACCCCAACTAACTCAACAATCCGAAAAGAAAAAGGGAACATAGAAAAGTTAGAATAAGCCTAGTCCTCGAACTATGAGGACTCACCAAAGCTGACGGGGAGTGGCCGGAAACTCTAGCCACGTATCTGTGAAGGGATACCTGAATCTTCATCGTAAAAGGATGCATTGCAATATGCGTTAGTACTATAGAATGTACTAAGTATGTGAGAAATGCATAAGTCATGACAAAGTATACTTGAAAACATGCTTAAAACTGATATCATGCATAACTTGTGGTAAAACATGTTTAAGTTATCCTTGAAGCTGAAATCATGTGGTAATAGTAAAATCTGTAATATAATGATTCAATGAAATATCATAAGCTAAAAACACATAATCATAAGTAGTAAGTCTGAAATCTGAAAGCAAAGAGTCAATACATTTTTGAAGCTTGGAGGATCTTTTCTTTATTTGAAGCTTTCCTTAATCAAAGTAAAGAGAAATTGAGACTTGAAGTGAATCCCTTGGTATGGAGCTTGAAACCCTTAACTTGAAGCTTAAGGAGATGGAAACTCCCTTTTTCTTCTTTTGAAACTTGGTTGGAAGAATGGGAAAGAACTTAGGCCAAGTGAGAATAAAAATCCTTCTAAAAAGGCTTAAAACAACTTAGTATAGGAGTTAAAAGAGTGAGAAATTACAAAATTACCCCTGAACTTAATTAAGAAAAATCTGGAAAAAGCTCGGTTTCAGGAATCACGGGTCGGTTCTACGGTTTGTCATTTGAACCACGACCCGTGGTTCTAACCCGTGGTTCTGGCCAAGGAATCAAGTCACAGAAGGCATTCTACGGGTCAATAGGACGGACCCGTAAAATGGATGACGGGTCGTCATCTGGACATGTCATTTTAAAACTGAAATTTTAAGTTGCAGATCTGTTTTGACGGGTCGAAAGTACGGACCATCGTTTCAAATGACGGTTCGTCATTCCCATCCGTAATCCCTGATAGTACTGTAGTAAAATATCTATAACTTCTTACTCCAAACTTGAATTAATGCGCGGTTAGTGGTGTTGGAAAGAAGACTCAAAAATCTTTAATTTGGTGGGTACTGGGCCACCTAACTCTTCATATTTTAGGAGAAATGATCGATTGAACTTGACCCTAGTTTAGTCTCATAAGAAAACTCATTTGGTTGAGGTGCTTTCAACTTATCTTGGTTATATGAGTCTCTTATGAACATGATTTGCATCCAAAGCACTCACCACACTAGGGAATAGATCATTAGACTCAAGGAAAAAAGTTCGGGTATTAGCTTAGGATTTCTGGGGTCTTACAATATCCCCCCTTGGGATCATTCGTCCTCGAATGAAGACTAAGCAAGGGAAACTAGAGAGATAACATCCCAACCAAACATCAAAACATGGAAACCAAGGAGTAAAAATGAAAACTGAACTTTTCAACTTAAAACATGATAAAACTAACTCCGGATAACATGGATACATGCTAGGATCATGAGAGAAACTGCTTAAATAGAATCGGAGGGACATACTAAGGGTGAAACTACTTCCTCAAGCTGAAACTGTATCAAAAAGAAAAGGATGAGGGTACTTGGACTTCAAGGATGATTTTGCTTCCCTACTAGTTCCTTCAACTGAGTGCTAAAAGCTGAAGTACCATCATGGTAACCGACTTCTGATTGAAATAAAAACTGAGTTGGTTTCATGAGATACGTATGCATGCTGAGACTGTAAGAACAACTAATGGGACAACAACTGGATACCCAACATGATAGTTTATCTGGGATGAGAGTAGGAACTCAGCTAAAACTCATAAAGAACAAACATACTCTAGAACTCACAGTTAACCGAAAGGATACCAAATTGAGAGAAGTAGATATTCGGGGAAACTATTCTCTTCTGAATACCACTCCTACCATTTGCAACTAACAACCTCAACAGCGCACATAAAGGTACTAAGGTCTGATTCTAACTACCCGATTCTCTATGTTCAAACCTATCTCGACCAGGTCTCTTGCATCTAGAACATCTTCTAAGGATAGTATTCCCTCTTATCACAACAACCAACTAACCTAGGGCTCCTAACCAAAGGGTCACTAGTTGCACAGATAATTATCCACATATATCCCATCACGATATTTAAGCTTATAACTATGGTCACCCTATGGTTTCGTAGCCTACCCTATTTAATACCTTTCTCCTCTTTACTACCATAACTAAGAATCACAAATTCAAGAACTTCTATAGAAGGACATACTAAACTTCCTCATCTAACTATTTCGCATGAATAATCCGTACCTTGTCATTCACCCACACCTACAAGTCAAGGTGGAACAAGTACACTAATAAGGAAAAGGAATCTACTACCTTCCAGCTAGGCTATTACAAGGCCTTCTCCCTAACACTTATAACATCATAAACCAGAACCATTGAAAGAAAAGAGCAGGAGTAGGAGCATCACGAATGAA
This sequence comes from Jaltomata sinuosa, assembly GCA_003996215.1. Classification (NCBI taxonomy): domain Eukaryota; kingdom Viridiplantae; phylum Streptophyta; class Magnoliopsida; order Solanales; family Solanaceae; genus Jaltomata; species Jaltomata sinuosa. The sequence goes on from QJPP01004478.1 coordinate 152,064, forward strand.
GGATTACAGATCGATCTTAACTTACACTTAGCGTGATCAAGCCACTCAAGGTGAGGCTTGGGGAATTGAGCACAATAGGCATGAGCACTTCACATACTGGGCACGTAAGACATGAGTTAGTGGGGATCACCACCCCTCGTCATTAAAGGCAAAGATCAAAAGGCTTTAGAATTAGTAAATCATAAGCGTGAATCATTTCAAGAATCAGGTCTGAGCATATAAATGGCGTAACATGATTTGATTAGCCATTGAGGTACTTCATAAGACTGAATGAGTAAACATAATTGAGCATACTGCGATACATGAGTTCATATAAATAACAGACATTGGGGCAGAAAGATGGGATTCATAGACTCGCAGAGTAAGAGTAGAATCATTGTCTGAAGCAATCACTTACCATTCTAGAATCTGAACATGGGCGTGAGTCTGAAATAGGACCATGGCGCTGACACACAAGGCATACAAAAAGGTATCATAATGACAGAAGTATACGTAGGACGCTAGGATGGAAATAAGCTTCTGCCTCCCCTCTTGACTTTGTTCAAACACCCACAAGCATCGCTACCTGAGCCTCTAAAATCTGACTGATTCTACATTCCACCATCTCCCCCTTAGGTTCATGCTACCCTCCTAAGTCTATGGACCTCTAACCAACCTCTCAAAGGAGCTATGATCATTTTACCCTAACAAAACATACACTACTCCAGAATCTAGCACGAATACCCACTTCCTTCTATAGTCTAAGACTCTCCTTCTACTAAAAGTCTAGGCCTTAACCCTCATATACCCACTTAGTTCTAGGTCAATACACTCACAACCAAACAAGAATAGGGGTCCGGGGACTATGGATGCATAAAGGAAGGAAATCTAGTGAAGTACCTGGTTCAACTTCTGGAGGAATACTCTGACCTGAATGGCTAGGCAATGAAAGGGATTGGTTTTGGAGCTAAACAACACAGTTTCTCCTCTTAGATGAGGAGCAATCCCTGATCCTATGGCCTAGCTGACCATACCTAAAACACCCCTCCTTGCCCGCAAGGCACTCACCCAAATGAAACTTACCACAACTACTACAATGAGGGTACCTCAAGGTCTTCAGAGCCCTATGATGACAAGACTGAGAGTCGAGGGTAGGTGTGCTAACTGAAGATGGGGTTGGTCTGGATGACCTCTGCTGAGAAGATGGTTGGTTCCATGTTCTGGTCTTCTTGTTCTTCCTCTTCCTCTTCTTTAGTTTTTCTTTCTCATTCAACTGAGCTGTCATGGCTTGAGCCAACATACAGATGGCTTCACAAAATTCTACATTCATAACCTTATGATCTGGAGTTGTTAGATTAGCATTCCTCGTGGGGTTTCTTTGCGGAGACGTTATCTAAAATGCGTAAGGAACAAATTAGAAGGGTAAGTAGAGTCAAACTCTATCGCACGATAGTGAATCATGAAGAAGTGAAGTTTTTCCTAAAATATCTCTCAGCCTCCCCCTCATAAGTGTGGTGCGCTTCACACCCATGAAATAGATTCTACTCAATGCGTCTTTCAGACATCCTAGGACTCTTGAACCTGAGGATCTGATACCAAGTTTGTCACGCCCTGAGGTTACCCCCTAGACGTAACACGGGACTCGAGACCACAAAGATCCCATGATAACCCTTGGTCATAGCATTCTCAAGTAAACATGAAGGAAAACATAGCAGAAGTATCATAAGGAATCCAAAAGAAGAAGCATAATCATAGATAGGGAGTCAAAAAAGAGATATGACTCAAAGATCATCTAAATACAACTATGTATGAAAGCCTCTAAAACTAGCATAAAGAGTTGAAGGGACAATACCCCAACTAACTCAACAATCCGAAAAGAAAAAGGGAACATAGAAAAGTTAGAATAAGCCTAGTCCTCGAACTATGAGGACTCACCAAAACTGACTGGGAGTGGCCGGGAACTCTAGCCATGTATCTGTGAAGGGATACCTGAATCTGCATCATAAAAGGATGCAACGCAATATGCGTTAGTACTATGGAATGTACTAAGTATGTGAGAAATGCATAAGTCATGACAAAGTATACTTGAAAACATGCTTAAAACTGATATCATGCATAACTTGTGGTAAAACATGTTTAAGTTATCCTTGAAGCTGAAATCATGTGGTAATAGTAAAATCTGTAATGTAATGACTCAATGAAATATCATAAGCTAAAAAAACATAATCATAAGTAGTAAGTCTGAAATCTGAAAGCAAAGAGTCAATACATTTTTAAAGCATAAACTGTTTCTGTGAGAGGTTCTATAATCGACATAGACCATGTGAGCTACATGGAATCCGATGTATACGCCCCATCGATAGGACCCAATGTACTTTGCCAGGGGTACAAAGGCATGACTGTAACGTAATCACCTGAAACTGATGCCCAGCACGGGACTTAACCTACGGGGGCAACGTAGTTCTGGGACTCATGGGTACTCTCACCCATCCAACTCGGTGCTAATACTACTCCCAAAAACATACATATAGCTCATATAATACCAATGACATATCTGATGCCAAAGCTATTCAAAACCAATGACATATCTGATGCCAAAGCTAAGTAAAAACCAATGACATACCTAATGCCAAAGCTATGTAAAACCAATGACATATCTAATGCCAAAGCTATTTTGAAAAGCAAAAGACATATCTGATGCTATGCAATTCAAAGTCATATTCTGAAGGCTTAGCTTAGCCACAGCTCAAAACATGCTTTTCATACTAAATTCATACTTGAAGAATCATACATGCAATTTCATAAGTTCATAAGTGCCATGATAGCTAATCATGCTAATTTCCTCTTGAAAACATGTAAATTCATGGGTTCATGCTAGAAATCTACTTTCATGCTTGGGCTTTCAAAATCAATGAAAGAATCATAATCAAATCATGAATAATCAATAAGAAACCATGAATTTAAATATAGAAACTGATTTTATAAACTTTCCCCAATTTTGGTTCAAAATCCTAGTTTCATAACTTCATAATTCAAATTCATGAGTTGGGGATTTTGGGCACAAGGGTGGAAGAAACCCATTACTAAAGACCCACATACCTTGCTAGAAAATTACCCACTTGAATGGAAAAGAACTAGGAGACTTGACTTGGAGTTTTGAGACTTGAGCTTGGAGAATCTTTTCCTTATTTGAAGCTTTCCTTAATCAAAGTGAAGAGAAATGGAGACTTGGAGTTAATCCCTTGGTATGGAGCTTGAAACCCTTAACTTGAAGCTTGAGGAGATGGAAACTCCCTTTTTCTTCTTTTGAAACTTGGTTGGAAGAATGGAAAAGAACTTAGGCCAAGTGGGAATAAAAACTCTTCTAAAAAGGCTTAAAACAACTTAGTATAGGAGTTAAAAGAGTGAGAAATTATAAAATTATCCCTGGACTTAATTAAGAAAAATCTGGAAAAAGCTCGGGTTCAGGAATCACGGGTCAGTTCTACGGTCTGTCGTTTGAACCACGTCCCGTGGTTCTAACCAGTGGTTCTGGCCAAGGAATCAAGTCGCAGAAGATATTCTACGGGTCAACAGGACAGACCCGTAGAATGGATGACGGGTCGTCATATGGACTCGTCATTTTAAAACTGAAATTTTAAGTTGCATATTTGTTTTGACGAGTCGAAAGTATGGACCATCCTTTCAAACGACGGTTCTTCATTCCCGTCCGTAATCCCTGGGAGCACTACAGTAAAATATCTATAACTTTTTACTCCAGACTCGGATTAATGCTCGGTCGGTGGCGTTGTAAAGAAGACTAAAAAATCTTTAATTTGATATGTACTAGGCCGCCTAACTCTTTATATTTTAGGATAAATGATCGATTGAACTTGACCCTAGTTTAGTCTCATAAGAAAACTCATTTGGTTGAGGTGCTTTCAACTTATCTTGGTTATAGGAGTCTCTTATGAACATGATTCGTATCCAAAGCACTCACCACACTAGGAAAAAGATCATTAGACTCATGGAAAAAGGTTTGGGTATTAGCTTAGGATTTCTGGGGTGTTACAAAGGGTGGGATGATCATGGTTGACCTAGAGTTTAGGATTTTGTATAATCCGGGTAATGTATAGGCTATGTTTATTAATTTAGTACTTGTATATTATTTTAGACCAAGAACAAGCAAGAATTTCAGAGAATGGGAAAGGTCGGGTTGAGTAGAGTGTTGGATCATTTCAAGGTAGGTGATTGTTATTGGTTCCTGTCTACTTTGTATGTTTATGTACTCTTATATAAGTAATTATATGATGTTTGCATTGCTTGGGGAATGATTTAATAATGTCTAATGGTCCTGTTTAATAGTCTGGTGAATTGAACTGTGTATTTTGCTTGATTGGTTTACAAGTTGATTGTTCATTATTTGTGACTGTGGACTGGTTGACATTCGATTGGCTCGGGTATCACGCCTGGTATGGGTATACTAATGGTTGTATCGGGTACCACGCTTGGTACGGGATATACTAACGGTTGGCTCAGGTACCATGCCAGATACAGGAAATACTAACGATAGGCTCGGGTACCACACCTGATACGGGTTTACTTTATTGCATTGTACATTTAATTGTGGGTCCCCTGAGTGAACTGGGTTGTGTTATTGAATTGTGATAATTGTTTATGGTCCTTGAGAGGCCAGGTTATTGTTATATATGATTTTGAGTTGGTCGTGGTGTAGACCAGGTTGCATGTTTAACACTTAGATGTTGCTTAGAGGGGATCCTAGGGTGTGTCCGGGATATATAAATAGGGTCGTTTAAGTGTTATACTTGATTGTTGATCATGGTGATAAAAGTGGATTACATGTGGGAACAAGCTAGGGAGAGACTTATAGTCTAGGGATGCCTGTTGACTTGTTACATGTGTTCCTGTACTCTTACTTGATTCATTGTACTGCCCATACACTATTTATTTGGAACTGAGTGATGATCCTACCAGTACACGATGGTTGTGTACTGATACTGCACTTGTTTTTCTTTTGTGAGTATAGGTGATCTTCCAGTGGTTGACACGCGACCTCACTTGTAGTCTGGGTGCTTTCAGACGTCAAGGGTGAGATACTTTGGTTGAGCTACTTTGATTTCTGTCTTTTGAAGTTTTAGCCCACTTGTTTTGGGCTTAGACTATTTCTTTTGTTAGGGTTGTATCCCCGTACTCTAGTTTTGGTAGTGTTTTGGTACGTTGACTTTCATATTCTAGGGGGGATTTTTTCGCAGAGTTATTATAATAGAGTTGTTTATTGATATTAATTGCTAGTTTAGTTTTTGCACATTGGTTTTGAGCTGTTAGAATGGTTAACTTCGGGGAAGTGATAGTTCACTCACCCGGGGGTGGGTGAGTGCCATTCACAGTAGTCTGGGTCATGATAAAGATGGTATCAGAGCCCTAGGTTCATTGATCTTGTCGTACCAAAACGAGTCTAGTAGAGTCTTGCGGAACAGTACGAAGACGTCTGTACTTGTCCTCGAGAGGCAATAGGACTTTAGGAAAAACTTTCTTCTTTCTTCCTTTATGCTATAACTTGATTCCAATTGGTATCTGGTGGTACAAATTGGTATCTGACTCATTCATTCTTCTCTCTACAGATGGTTAATACTAGAAGCAATGGAGCTAGAGCAGCGGTCCCAGTAGCGGGCTCGACTGTCTGTCGTAGAGGTAGGGGAAGGGCAGAGGATGAGGTAGAGCCACACCCTCTAGGGGTGGAGCTCAAGTTGCCGCAGGAGCGCAAGAATCCACCCCTCCCCCACCTCAGGAACAAGTTGTCGAAGAAGTGGAGGTTGTTGCCTAGGAGGTGCAGGCCTTCCCCCTTTGACGCCCGAGGTATTTCAGCAGGCTTGGAACTTTTTGAGTGGGTTGGTTCGTGCCGGAGCCACCCCTATGGGTGTTGCGAATCATGCTCTGGGCACTCAGCCAGCGGTCACTACATCTCCTAGGATGGATGCAGCTTCAGGTACCGGTGATTTCTTCAGGCCAATGCTTGGTCCGGTAATGACAGGAAATGAACATGAGATGCTGACCAAATTTCTCAAACTAAAACCTCCTACGTTTCAGTACCAGTACTGATAGGGAAGATGCTTATCAGTTCATCTTGGATTGCTATGAAAGGTTGCACAAGTTGGGTATCGTATGTCAGTATGGGGTTGAGTTCATCACATTTCAGCTACAGGGTGACGCTAAGCAATCGTGGAGGTCTCAGGTAGAGTGCAGACCATCGACATTGCCTGCCTTGACTTGGGAGGGGTTCCATGCTCTCTTCTTAGAGAAATATGTACCTCGTACTTTGAGAGACAGGAAAAAAGATGAGTTCTTGCCATCTAGAATTGAGAAGCATGTCAGTCTCTGCTTATGAGGCTAAGTCCCATGCTTTGTCTCGTTACGCTACTCAGTTATTGGGTTCAAAGGAGGAGAGGGTCTGATTGTTTATGATGGCCTGAACACTGAATTACAGGTACTGTCCATGCACATGACTTCTTCATGTAATGGCTTTAATGCAGTGATGGATTATGTTAAGAAATTAGAAGGGGTCAAGAAAGCGGGGCAGGCTAAGGCATTAGCCAAGAAGCCTCGAAATGAGGGAAATTATGGCGGTTCATGCTCCAGGGGCCAGACTCAGCAGGTATACTCAGTCCGTCCTATTCAGTCAGCTCTGCTAGCTGCTACGAGTGGTCGTCAGCAAGCTAATCAACAGTTTCCACCTCTTAGAGGCTAGGGAGCTTTTTACACATCTTTCAGTAGGCCTACACTTGACCGTGGTTGCTTCCATTGTTGTGATATGGGCCACTTTAAGAGGGAGTGCCCACTCAGGCAGACCAGTAATCAGGTTCTGCAGCAGTCTAGAGTTGTGGTCCTGGTAGGTAGAGGTGGTAATACTAGGGGTCATCCACATGGTGGGTGAGGTAATTTTCAGGGTGGCCAGTGAGACAAGGGGAACGGTGATGCAGGGAGGGGCGAGGCACCACCATCAAGGGAAGTAGCTCAAATTAATGACCAGGATCAGTGTTACGCATTCCCAGGGAGGTCAGAGGCTAAGGCATCAGATGCGGTGATCACAGTTACAATTCTAGTCTGTGATAGGATGGCTTCTGTTCTTTTTGACCCAAGTTCTACTTATTTCTATGTGTCTGTAAAGTTTGCTTCGGGTCTGGACTTAATATGTGATAACCTTGATTCTCCTATCCATGTTTCTACCCCAGTTGGAGAGTCTGTGATTGTGACTCACGTGTATCATGATTGCTCTGTTGTGTTTGTGGGATTGCATACTTGGGTAGATTTGGTAATTCTATACATGGTTGACTTCGATGTCATTTTGGGCATGACTTGGCTATCCCCTTATCAGGCTGTGTTAAATTGTAACAACAAGATTGTGGCTCTAGAAATTCCAGGTAAGGATAGGCTAGAGTGGGAGGTTGTTTACAGGCCTAAGCCGGTCAAGATTATATAATTTGTTTGGGCTAGGAAGCTAGTGGGGAGAGGATGTTTAGCCTTTTTTGCTCATCTCTAGGTTGTGTTAGAGATATTGAGACATCAAAAGCTTTATGCAAAGTTCTCCAAGTGTGACATTTGGTTGACTTGAGTTACGTTCTTGGGGTATGTAGTGTCAGAAAAGAGAGTGATGGTAGATCCCCAGAAAATTGAGGCAATCAAGAGTTGGGTCCGGCCTAGCTATGTGACTGAGGTGAGGAGTTTTGTTGGGCTCGCAGGTTACTACCAGAGGTTCGTCAAGGATTTTGCATCTATTGCTACCCAATTGACAAGGCTAACTCAGAAAGAGGTACCGTTTGTGTGGTCCAACAAGTGTGAGGAGAGCTTCCAAAAGCTCAAGACACATCTGACCACGACTCCTATTTTGTCCTTGCCAGTTGAAGGTAAAGACTTTATTATTTACTGTGCGGCTTCACATTTAGGTTTGGGTGCTGTGTTGATGCAGTATAGGAATTTGATAGCATACGCTTCTAGGTAGTTGAAGGTTCACGAGAGGAACTATCGGACTCACGATTTAGAGTTGGCAGCGGTGGTGTTTGCACTCAAGATTTGGAGATACTATCTCTATGGTGTCAAGTGTGAGGTGTTCATTGATCATCGCAGTCTGCAGCATGTTTTCACTCAGAAGGACTTCAATCTGAGGCAGAGAAGGTGGATGGAGTTGTTGAAGGACTATGATGTGACTATTCAGTATTATCCGGGTAAGGCTAATGTGGTGGCAGACGCATTGAGTTGGAAGATAGTTAGCATGGGCAGTTTGGCTTGTTTGGGGGTGTCCAAATGACCATTAGCAAGGGAAATTCAGGCATTGGAGTGCAAGTTGATGCACTTGGGTATTTCAGAACGAGGTGGGGTATTGGCCAGTGTTGAGGTTAAAGACACTTTCATAGAGGATATAAAGGCCGAGCAGTTTAAGGATCCGCAACTGAAATAAGCTACGAGATAAGGTAATATCATAGGAGTCCAGGGATGCCACATTGGATGCTGGCGAGGTACTAAATTTTAGAGGGAGGATTTGCGTTCCTCGGGTTGTTGATATAATACCAAATATTTTGGCAGAGGCTCATGGTTCGCGGTACTCAATTCATCCGGGTGTGACTAAAATGTATAGAAATTTGAGACAGCTTTATTGGTGGCCCAAAATGAAGAGGGACATATCTGATTTTGTTTCCAAGTGTCAGAATTGCCATCAGGTAAAGTATGAGAAGCATAGACCTGCAAGACTACTTTAGAGAATTCCCATTTCAGAGTGGAAGTGGGATAGAATAGCCATGGAGTTCGTGGTGGGACTTTCTAAGACCTTGGGGAAGTATGACTCAATTTGGGTCATTGTTGACAGGCTGACCAAGTCAGCTCATTTTATTCCAGTCATGGTACACTACAATTCACATAAATTGGCTAAGATCTACGTGAAAGAGATTATGAGATTGCATGGAGTACCACTGTCCATCATTTCAGACAGGGGTACCCAGTTCACCTCTAAGTTCTGGAGTAAGATGCATAAAGAGTTGGGTACACAACTCACTTTTAGTATAACCTTCCATTCTCAGACTGATGGTCAGTTTGAGAGGATGATACAGGTGATGGAGGACATACTGAGTGCATGTGTGATTGACTTCGGGGGTCATTGGGACCAATTCCTACCATTGTGCGAATTCTCGTACAACAACAACTACCACTCCAGTATTGACATGGCACCATTCGAGGCATTGTATAAGAGAGGTTGTAGATCACTGATTGGGTGGATTGAGGAAGGCAATATAAATCCGTTGAGCGTAGACTTGTAAGGGAGGCACAAGAAAAGGTCAGGGGCATCAGACCAAGTTACTAGAAGCCCAAAGCAGGCAGAAGGAATATGCGGATCACAAGGTCCGGGATATGGAATTTCAGGTTGGTGAACAAGTATTATTGAAAGTGTCACCAATGAAGGGAGTTATGTGTTTTGGCAAGAAGGGCAAGCTCATCCCTCGATTTATCAGACCGTTTGAAGTTCTTGAGATCGTGGGGCCAGTGGCTTACAAGTTATCACTGTTGCCTAGTTCATAGGGAGTCCATCCGGTATTCCATGTATTCATTCTAAAGTGATATTATAGGGATATGGACTATATCATCAAGTGGGATGAGGTGCTTTTTGATAAGGATCTTCGCTATGAAGAGGAACCAATTTTGATTCTCGTTCGGGATGTCCAAAAATTGAGGACAAAGGTGATTAGTATGGTAAAGGTTCAATGGAAGAATCATCCGGTTGAGGAAGCCACTTGGGAAACCGAGAGGGATATGCGGGATAGGTACCCTCACTTGTTTGAGGATACAAGTACTACTCTTTTTGCTCTTTATTTTCCATAATTTTGGGTTTGATTATTTGGGGATGAATGATGTATAAATTGGTATCTGTTGTAATGATCAGGTTCGTCGTTATGGGTAAACATTTCATGCCATGTTTTGGGTTAGAAAATTTCCGCGTTTGGGAGTTGAAAATTCTGGGCTAGGCTAGTCTCGGTTGGTTTTGGAGTGAGATATGGTCTAGGAAAATCTGGATAAGTATTGGGAATGGAGTCTTGACTTAAGCTAGTTTTCTATTTAGCCAAGACATAAAAGAGTCCGGGGGAATTTTTGGCATCAAATTCGGGTAAGTAGAACTCCCAGAACCGTGGTTGACGCGAAGGGGTTATTCTGGAATATCGAGAAAATAAATGCTTTATAAAATTGACCAATTTTAGGGACTTTGTGATGTTCTGTTCCATGTCAACCGCCATGACAGTTGACACTTCGCCATAGAGACCTCCGCTGTAGCGGAGAAAATACAACTACAGTGAAAGTCAACGACGGTCAGCCTCTGCCATAGCGGACGACTCTGCTATGGTGGTACCGCTATAGCGGAGTGGACCGCTATAGCGGGATCAATGGGATTTAATGCAGAAATATTCCCCAAAACATTCTGTTTTCACAAACACATTTGGGAGAAGGGCTAGGGCGATTCCAGGCAATTTTCCTCCGTTTTGAATTTTTTTTCTTCCCTAAGGTAAGGTTTCTACTCCCCTGGCTCCGTACTACTTTTCCTACGGTATTGAATGCTAGGGGTTGACTTGGGGAAAGGTTGGGAATGACTTAGGGATGGTAGAATCCATGGAAGGAGAGGGATTCTAGGTGTGGAAGTCATTAGGTATGGTTAAAAGTACTGTATTATGATCATGTAACTTTAATTCTCTAATTATATCCATGAAAAATGGTAGAACTAGGAGAATTAATGGTGGAAAAGCCTGGGAAAAAGGGTGGAATGATCATGGTTGGCCTGGGGTTTGAGTTTTAGTGTAATCCGGGTAATGTATAGGCCATGTTTATTAATTTAGTACTAGTATATTGTTTAAGACCAAGAACAAGCAAGAATTTCGGAAAAAGGGAAAGCTCAGGTTGAGTAGAGGTTTGGATCATTTCGAGGTAGGTGATGGTTATAGGTTCCTGCATCCTTTGTATATTTATGTACTCTTATCTAAGTAATTGTATGATGTTTGAATTGCTCGGGGAATGATTTTATAATGTCTAATGGTCCGATTTAACAGTCTGGTGAATTGAACTGTGTATTTTGCTTGATTTCTTTACAAGTTGATTGTTTATTATTTGTGAATGTGGATTGGTTGACATTCAGTTGGCTCGGGTACCACGCCTGGTATGGGTATACTAACGGTTGGCTCGGGTAC